>ONZH01026119.1:0-53443 GCA_900303285.1 Rhinella marina | reverse complement strand
ATATAACTACTATAATACTGGCTCTACTGTACAAGAATATAACTACTATAATACTGCTCCTATGTACACAAGAATATAACTACTATAACTTATAATACTACTATAATATCCTATGTACAAGAATATAAACTACTATAATACTGCCTCCTATGTACAAGAATATCAACTACTACTATAATACTGCTCCTATGTACAAGAATATAACTACTATAAATACTGCTCCTATGTACAAGAATATAACTACTATAATACTTACTCCTATGTACAGAATATAACTACTATAATACTACCTCCTATGTACAAGAATATAACTACTATAATACTGCTCCTATAGAATATACTACTAAACTACTATATGTACTGCCTCCTATGTACAAGAATATAACTACTATATACTGCTCCTATGTACAAGAATATAACTAGAAATATAACTACTATAATACTGCTCCTATGTACAAGACTATAAACTCCTATGTGAATATAACTACTATAATACTGCTCCTATGTACAAGAATATAACTACTATAATACTACTCCTATGTATAATAATATAACTACTATAATACTGCTCCTATGGACAAGAATATAACTACTATAATACTGATCCTATGGACAAGTATATAACTACTATAATACTGATCCTATGTACAAGTATATAACTACTATAATACTACCTCCTATGTACAAGAATATAACTACTATAATACTGCTCCTATGTACAAGAATATAACTACTATAATACTGCTCCTATGTACAAGAATATAACTACTATAATACTGCTCCTATGTACAAGAATATCACTACTATAATACTGCTCCTATGTACAAGAATATAACTGCTATAATACTTCTCCCACTGTGCAAGAATTTGCGAATAAATCTTTACACATGTTGTGTAGTTGTGAATACTAGAATAACTTCAGTACAAAGAATAAGAAGTTAAGACGATTATTAAGACCAGCTATGTTGATGTTTTATGATCTCATGTCATGCTCAGATAAGCAGTCGCCTGGTATAGAAATACTCAGTATAAGAACCTTATTAGGGTGTCAATGTGTGTCACCGACAGTGAAATGATTTCAGTCCTCACCATGTAATGCTGCTCTCTTCCGGTGGCGGTGTGTACTTGCAGAGGAGATAAACTCTTGCTCACCAGTTTTTTAAAGAGACCATTCAAAAAACAAACAAAAAAAACTAATCAGACACCCCATTTAAAGGGAGTTTAGCATGGTCAAAACTGCTGACAGCACTTGGCAGGGGCCAGGGAGAAATGTACAGATATACCTTTTTGTGGAGTTTTTCTCATCGGGAGTAGTTGGAATATGAAGCTTTATTCTGCCAGGTTCTGCTCCTGCAGATGCACAGGAGGCGGGGCTTCACTGTGAGGTGCTCTCTGCATTCAGCTGCTTCACAGTCACCGCTGCTCATAGTGACAGTGACAGGGACCCTCACATCTGTCACTCAGATCAGGAGGGAGGGGCTATGAAGTAGCTTAAAGGGGTTGTGTCACGAATGTCATATAGGAGCCGTTCTTACCTCTCAGACCCAAACTAAATTTCTTATTTTCACAAGACCTGATGATAAAAGCTCCACAATAGGAACGTCTGTAGCGCATTCCCCAGACCCTACCTACCTGGTGCTGTCAGCAGTTTTGAAAGACTCCCTTCCAGCTCTAAAATTGCATTCCCATAGAACCCCTATGTCCAAATCATAAGGACTTCCTGTAAGATATAAGGATATAATTGCAGGGCATTTACTAATTATATGGTGACAGCACAGGGCTGTAGGTATTGTATGTACATATCAGATTTATAGCGTATACACGGTATGTATGTGTGTACTGTATGTGTGCGTGTAATATATGTATAATATATACAGTAACTATAAAATCATATTTATATACAGTATGTATGTGTATACTGTTTATGTGTGTGTGTGTAATATATACAGTAACTATAAAATCATATATATACGGTTTTTATGTGTATACTGTTTGTGTGTGTGTGACATATATATAGTATGTATGTGTATACTGTTTATGTGTGTGTGTGTAATATATACAGTAAATATAAAATCATATATATACGGTATTTATGTGTATACTGTTTATGTGTGTGTGACATATATATATAGTATGTATGTGTACACTGTATATGTGTGTAATATACAGTGTACACATACATACTATACAGTATGTGTGTAATATACAGTATATGTGTGTAATATACAGTATATAATATATACATATACAGTAAATGTAAAATCATATATATATAACTGTATATATATAGAACTGTATGTGTGTGTAATATATACAGTATATATAAAATCATATATATGGTATGTGTGTGTATACTGTATATATACCCCAGCAAGTAATGGGTGAGGGGACCTATATTTTAGGTATCTGAAAGATGGCCAACATCTTGAAAGTCGCCATATTGTATCAAGGGCAAATTTTTCCAGTGGGCAGGGGGTCATGTAGCATATCAAGAAGACCAGTATTTTCTCAGAAATCGATTGCCACCATCAGATTCCCAATATCCAATATCAACACAGAAAGTTGCAAGAACAACTGGGAACGTTCCCTGTGATGCACTGCTATTTGACATGTTCAATATGTTGTCGCTGGTGCTGAACACAGAACTTTGAGGTTTTGAACTTTCTGTGTTGAACTTTTGAACCATAAATCTTGTTGTGGCAATCGATTTCTGAGAAAATGCTAGTCATCTTCTGCATGCTACATGACCCCCTTCCCATTGGAAAAAATTGCCCTTCATCCAATATGGTGACTTTCAAGATGGCAGCCATGTTCCAGACATAGCCTAAAATATAGGACCCCTCACCCATTACTTGCTGGGGTATTGAGATATTTTATTTTCCCCTATAAAATCATATACGGTGTGTATATATATATGTATGTTTGTGTATATATATGATATGTATGTATATGTGTATACTGTATATGTGTGTGTGTATGATATGTATATAATACATACAGTAAATATAAAATCTGTAGGTAATGGCAGTCGCCCTCCCACACGCTGCAGTCATCCTGTATATCAGAGTTCTGCAGCTTTTCAGGAAAAGATTCCTTTAGCACGAAGGCATTTCCAAAGTATAAAATGTACGGAATGAAAGAATACAGTCGATCAGAATCTTTTTTCCGCCTGTGGGAGGGGGTGAGTGGCAGCTCCGTGGATATACAATCCAGACATGAAAGTTTGACTTTAGCATCATGCCTAGGATTTACTTATATGGAAATTTCTATGTAGAACTATAAATGACTCAAAGAAAGTCTCCAGGGTTAGAAAAAAATAAAAAGAGTCTGCATTTTTCCAGAAAACAGCGCCACTCTTGTCTGTGGTGGGTGTATGGTATTGCAGCCCAGTGCCATTCAAATTAATCCAGTTCAGATGTAATACCAGGCACAGACTGTGACAGTCTAAGACAGGGATGGCCAGCCTGCGGCCCTACAGCTGTTGTAAAACTACGACTCTCACCATGCCCTGCTGTAGGCTGATAGCTGTGGGCAGTCTGGGCATGCTGGGAGTTGTAGTTTTGCAACAGCTGGAGAGCCTCAGGTTGGCCGTCCCTAGTCTTAGACCATCAAGACCAAGGCAGTAAAGAATGTTTAGAGGTTGGGCTACATCTGTACTGAGAGCCCAAGTAGCGAGGGAAGTGCATGTGTTCATTAAAGGGGTTCTCCGGGCTACAGATATTGATGACCTATGCTCATTAAAATCAGATTGGTGGGAGTCTGACAATGGTCACCCCCGCGGATCAGCTGTTTTGGGTAGCCATGTAACTAACAGTGTACTGAGCGGAAGCAGAAAGCTCTGTACACAGTGTAGTTTCCTGCACAATCCCCGTTCACTTAAAGGGGGATCCCATGATTGATGTAAAAAATGAAAAAAAAAAAAATGAAGACATCCTATAGTACGTGGCATTGTCTTTCTAACAAAGCTAGAACCAGCCCTGTACCTCACATGGATCCAGAGATCTCCACATTCTCTTCTCCATTTGCTCTGCTAAATTATCTTCAGTCTGACAGCTCAGGGGGTGTGTCCTTTCTTCTGCAGCTCTCTCCCTGTACCTGCACAGCTCCTAACAGAACATATGGCTGGTGACAGTTGAAAATTTAAACTGAACATGTGTTGTCCACTCTGTCAGATGGACAAAAAATAAGGAAAAGAACAAACAGCAGGTGGCGCTATACAGATACATTTTATCGAATAACTCAGTGGCTAAACTAAATTTTGAATTACATGCAATTACAAAAGTATTCAGATGTAGGTGTTGGTTTGAAAAATGTAGAATGTGTTTGCGTGATACGATCCCTTTTATTGGAGCTGAGCTGCAGTACCCTGCCACGACCACTATACAGTGTACGGAGCTGTCTGCCTCAAGCTCTATACACAGTATACTTTTTGGCGCCAGCTGATCGGTGAGGGTACCATGTGTCAGACCCCCACCTATACAAAATTGGTAACCTATTCGCAGGATATATCATCGATATCCGTAGCCCAGAGAACCCCTTTAACATATTTGGCCACCATCTTTCAGCCACAGGAGACAATTTAGCCGAGCCCATTAGTCAGTTTCTTGTTCTTAGGGCTTGTTCACAAGGCCTTTGCCCATGTGCACCCCGCATCACGGATCACGGACCCATTCACTTGAACAGAGGCACGGATCGGAACCCCACGGAAGCACTATGGAGTGCTTCCGTGGGGTTTCTCTGCATGCCTCTGCACCGCAAAAAAACAGAACTTGTTGGATGCGGATCGCGGACCCCATTAAAGTGAATGGGTCTGCGATCCGCATGTGGAAGCCCTACGGTGGGGTGCAGGGGCGGACACAGACATCAGAGGGCCCCCGTGCAAAAAATGTTCTCTGCTGGACCAGCCTGCCAGAATCACTAACGCAGATGTGAAAGTAGCCTAATACAGCTCCTCCTCTATAGTGCCCCCATGTGTGGCAATACTTAACATAGGGCCCCCAGAAAATGTCCATATAGGGCCCCCTAGTAAAGCGTAAATAAAAAAAATTAACACTTATACTTACCTCCTTGCCCCTTTCAGCCAGGCGATGCAGGCCTCTTCCAGCCTGTGTCCCACTCTGTACAGCTTAGGCGGCGTGATGATGTCATCGCACCGCCTGTGCCGGCCTCTGTAGGCTACAGGCACTAGGCCTGCAGCCTATCAGAGGAACGGCAGGGGAGACGCCTCTCCCTCCCCTGCCCCGCAGCATCTATCTGTATCGCCGTCCCGAACCGGCTGCACCGCGGTATGTCCGCCCCTGGGTGGGTGCCCATGCATTGTGGTCTGCAGCACGGGCACAGCCGGCACACGTTCGTGTGAACGAGCCCTTACAGCGGTGGTAGCCTCAGACTCCAGCGTTTTGCTACTTACCAATCTGTGATTCAAGGCTGAGACTTTTCGCTGTGAGAGAGGGAATGAGAGCTGCTAAAAACACAGAACTTCTCACAACCTGACCCTAAAATACTGGTAAAGGATGAGAACAAAGAATATAGGAATAATAGAGGACTCAGCAGAAATGGGGGGGGTGACTGTAAATGTGGTGAACTTGGCAGACGACCCAGTCTTCCGAGATCCAGTTATTAATGGGCAGATCCCTGGATTAGACAGAATTGTACCATAAAACCCACAAAGCAGGCAGAGGGATCATAAATCAAGGTAGAGCACCGGCCCAAAGGAAGACGGAAGGGAATTTTAATTGTAGCATCTTTCGAGGCGGAATTCCCGCGCTGATAAATGAATGCGGCCGTCACATTTAACGATGACTTTATAACTGGGAGCTTAATTTCATTTTCTACGGGGGCGCTAATTACATCATGATCAATTTACTAGTGGCACTGAAATCTAGCAATCTCAGCAGTTTGTGCCTCTGATAATAAGCGTTATTACAATCAAGCAGTGTTCAGTGGATTGTAAAGATAGGACAGACTTAAAGGGGCTGTCCTCAGGATAAGTCACCAACATCTGATCAATGGGGGTCCAACTCCAGGCACCTCCGCCGATCAGTTTGAAGATTCAGAGATTACCAAGCACAGCGCCATACATGGTATAGTGGCAGTGCTTGGTACTGCAGCTCGAGCCCATTCACAAACCTCCGGCAGTCCAGCTGTGGTAAAACTATGACTCCCAAGATGTACACTTGTTGGGTTGTAGTCAGAACTCCCTAGAAATGAATGGAGCATGCTGGGAGTTGTAGTTTCACCTAGGCCATGTGACCGATGAACACGTAGGGAGAGGCTGATGAAAATCAGACATCATATTATGACAATCTCTTTCTAACAAAGCTGGTACCAGCCCTGTACCTAAGATGGATCCAGGGATCTCCCCATTCATTGCTCCACATGTTCCGCTAGATCGATTTCAGGCTGGCAGCTCAGGGGGTGTGTCCTTTCTGCTGCAGCTCTCTCCCTGTAACTGTCAACTTCTAACAGAAGATAGGGCTGGTGGCAGTTGAAGATTTAAACTGAGCATGTGCAACCACCTCAGTGAGGTGGATGGAGAAATAAGGAAATGAACAAACAGCAGGTGGCACTATAGAGATACATTTTATTGAATATCTCAGTGGCTATACAAATTTTTTCAATACATGCAATTACAAAAGTATTCAGATCCAGGTGCTGGTTTAAAGAATGTAGAATATTTTTGTGTCCTGCTTTGTTATTGAGTTCAACAGCTAACACTATGCATTGAACTTCCCAGCTCCCTCTAGTGGTGGCCGCAGGTAGTCAAAATGTTATCTTTTATCTCTGTGTCTATGCAGGGGATTTGGAGCACTGTATCAGGAGAATAACAAAGCTCAGGACCACTGTAAAGATATATTATCAGTATAGAAATTTAATAATTATTTTAGGCACTTATATAGCGCTGACAGACATTATCATCAACTTCCTGTCCCCAAGGGGGCTCACAATCTAAGTTCTCAATCAGTATGTCCTTGGAGTGTGGGAGGAAACACGGGGAGAACATACAAACTCCATGCAGATGTTGTCCTTGGTCATATTCAAATCCAGGACCTCAGCGCTGCAAGACACCAGTGCTAACCACTGAGCCACCGTATGAAGATTAAAGAAGTTAATTTTACTAGACTTTCCACCGGGACAAGAAGATCTCTATTTCTCTTCAGTGTCACGTAGGGAAGGGAAAGTGACCTTGGCTTTAGAAGGATTGGAAATGACAATCAATGCTGGGAAACAGTTTAGGAAATGGTTAAATTTCCATCATGCAATCTTCAGGTCACCGCTCTGTATTTAGTCTGTTCCCAGGACTCGATGGTTTTTAAATTAAATCCTGTTTCTTCTAACACCCGCTGATTAAATAAAAGAAAAAAAATCCTTGTGGGGCAGTAAATATAGACTTTTCTATCTGTCCTCCCTGGAACGTACCTAGTGAGGGAGCTCAGGACCAGGGATGGGGGGATGCGGTAAAAAGGCAAGAAATAGGAAACCTGCTCTGTTCTCTTATGTTAAAGAAAAAAAATCAGCCGGTAGATTTATAATATCTAATGACTTCAGCCCATGGACCCATCAAAATACCGCCCTCGAGCTATCGGTAGGGTTGATAGGTCATGAGATACATCTGGTGGAGGCTTCATTTTCATTTCCAGAGTTCCCCACAGGCTAGCGGTCACCTACGCAGGTCATTGTTGGCCAGAAAGCTTTGTTACCAGCATAATTAAGGGTGTGCAACCACTTTATTATTATAATATCTAGCTTCTCATCCTGCCGTGTCGTAGGACTTGTCCTGTCCTCTTACTGGGCTTTTAATCTCAGTTTAGTATACGAGCTTAGACTTGGGGTATGGAGTCATTTATTTGACTCAAAGTAAAAAAAAGTGAAAAAAAAAATTTTTTGAGGGTGGATTACTTTGGGTCACATGACTGACTATCCATGGCAAGAATTGGACTGGGTCTGGTGGACTGTGATTGTGATGTGTGTTTGGGACTGCTGGCAGTGAACATCCAGTTGGGTACATTTTTTGGAGAGAAGACTTTCTAGTCCATGTCTGATGAATTTATCATCAGGGGCATGTATACACCATATTTTTCGCTTTATAAGACACACCCAATGATAAGACGCACCCCAGGTTTAAGAGGAGAAAAATAAGAAAAAAATATTTTTCATCAGACCTCATATCAGATCCTCAGATCAGACCCCACATAAATATCAGGACATCAGATCAGGCCCCCTTATCAGGACATCACATCTGACCCCCTTATCAGAACATCACATCAGCCCTCCATGTCAGACCCCATCAGACCTCAGATCAACCCACTCAGACCCCCATCAGACCTCAGATCAGCCCACATTGTCAGACCTCAGATCAGCCCTCAATGTCCTAACCCCTTCAGACCTATATCAGCCCACCTTCTCAGACCCCAATCAGACCTAAGATCAGCCCTCAATGTCAGACCCCTCATCAGACCTCAGTGTTAGACCCATAAGACCTCAGATCAGCCCTCAATGTCAGCCCCCATCAGACCTCAGATCAGCCTACATTGTCAGACCCCCATCAGACCTCAGATCAGCCCATATTGTCAGACCCCATCAGACCTCAGATCAGCCCTTTCAGACCCCCAATCAGACCTCAGATCAGCCCTTTCAGACCCCCATCAGACCTCAGATCAGCCCTTTCAGACCCCCATCAGAACTCAGATCAGCCCACATTGTCAGACCCCCATCAGACCTCAGATCAGCCCTCCATGTCAGACCTCAGATCAGCCCACATTGTCCAGACCCCATCTGACCTCAGATCAGCCCACTCAGACCCCCATCAGACCTCAGATCAGCCACATTGTCAGACCCCCATCAGACCTCAGATCAGCCCACATTGTCCAGACCCCCATCAGACCTCAGATCAGCCCACATGTCAGACCCCCATCAGACCTCAGATCAGCCCACATTGGTCAGACCCCCCATCAGACCTCAGATCAGATTAAAACAAAAACCTCCTCTTATCTGTCCTGCACAACGGCTCCTCTCCACCTCCGGCAGAAGTCGCGCTCCCCCGTCTTAGTGGCTTGAGCTGCTCTGTCACCTAACTGCATGCAGTGTCAGTTCATACTGCCCACACTATGTCCTGACGATGTATGCGGTCCAGGACAGTGAAGCGCCGGCTGGGAAGACATGGAGGGTGAGTATCACAGCACCTAATACCCCGGCAACCTAATACATACTAGTGAGCGCTTCCATAATGGAAGCGCTCACTAGTATTTGCTTTATAAGACGCACAGCCATTTTCCCCCCACTTTTGGGGAAAAAAAGTGTGTCTTATAAAGCGAAAAATACGTTGTCTATATCTGTAGGGGGTTGCACCAGCTTAAAAGGTCTCTCATATGAGGAGGCTGATACCATGAGTGATGTTTGATACTGGTTTTGCCCAAGCTATGTCTTTGGGCACCATCTTCAAATCAATCTCCAGTTGGGTACAATTTTCTGGAGAGAAGACCATCCAGTCCATGGTCTGATGAGTATATATTCAGGAGCATATTTATGGGGGGTTGTGGCTGCTTCAGGGCCTTGGAGCCTAAGGGGCTAAAAAGGTCTCCCATATGATGAGGCTGATACCATGAGTGAAGTTTGATACTGGTCTTGCCCAAGTGATGTCTTTGGGCACCTCATCTTATGTGTTTTGAGACTGCTGGCAATCAATCTTCAGTTGGGTACAATTTCTTGGAGAGAAGACCATCCAGTTGAGTTTATAATCAGGAGCATATCTAAAGGGGGTTGGGGCTACACCAGGGTCTTGGTTCCTAAAGGGGTCTGAAAAGGTCTCTCATAGTTGGAGGCTGATACCATGAGTGACGTGTTACAGCTGAGAGACCTTTTACAGGTCTTGTCCAGGTTACGTCTTAGAACGCTATGTTCTTCATTATATAGTAAGGAGCTTTTCTCAAGGGTATGATTATTTTTCTATGTTAAACCATAGCGATTGCCTAGAAGACGAGTGATCATTGATCAGACTGAAGGGAAATCAATCCATATACTGTAAAGCCAGCCGTACAATCAGGATATATTGAAGATTATCAGCAGGTGGTCACCAAGGTCTGATGTTCTACCAAGAAACCTACCCCTGTATGATATCCTTTGACCGGTGACTGCTTTAAAATTGTGTTCTGGTTCTTCGTCTCCTAAACGCTCCTCGTTTCAAGTATTTTTGGTGCAACACATTCAAAAAGTCTTAACCATGCTTAAAACCCAAAATGACTATGTCCATCTAATCATCTCAAACAAAGAGCCCTCATGAATTTCCACCTTAAAGGGATGCTGCAATTATCCACCAGCATGTCTAATTTCCTTCGAGCTTTATGAAAAAGAAATGCAACTGAGGCCTATAATTTGCTGTCCTGGCTTGATTCTGTTGTATTGATTGAGACTGGATAGAGATGAGATGATGATCTTCGCTCGTCTATTGTTCAGGAAAGTCAAATCTTCACCTTCCTTGCTTTAATGTGATAGAATAAAAACAAAATACCATGTCTATACAGAAAGGAAAGCAGTACTCACCCATGCCTTTATCTTTATGTATTGCTGCAGGGTTAATTTATAGGTGCAGAACAGCTGAGTTTGTCATAATCATATCCCTGATAACCTGGTGCACTACCAGTGTATCTGCAAAGAGTTAAATGTCAAAATCAGCTCTGATACATCTCTACCTATGGCAACCTAGTCCTGAACTCATCTTTTACTGATGTGGAAGTCGCCATGGTAATACCTAGTTAAGTCGTTTGCTGTATAGCTTTTTATTGTGGTAGCGTTGACTTGTCTGAGAACGTTGGCAGATAGGACCCGGCTTTTTTGACGGTGAAAACAGGTCTTGGAAAGATTTGGACGTCTGGCTAATCCTCTTACTATTGAATGGCGACATTTCATACATTCAAGGAATTCGACAGCAATTTAGTTGATGGCTTCTGACATCACGTTCCCGCCAAGCTGCTGGAAAGAGACATCTGCTGGTCTTTGCTGAGTAATAAAGATGGTTGACCATCGATAATTTGCTGGTAGAGGACAACCTTGGGATTTCTAGAGTGGAAGCTATAGGTTTCATAAATAATGGACAAAGAGCATAAGGACACATTGTATCTGTGACATAAATTGTGGAGCAGTGGTCAATAGTGGCCAATGAGATTACAGCTCAGTGCTCAGTAAGGGCCACTTATTTCTTCACTTCTTTGTAGAATGATCTACTGCGCTAAGAACATTTTGGGCCTTCAGCTGTTCATGACCATTGGTGGTTTGACCTGCATGGCCAGTACAGCAATGAATCAATGTCCATAGCTTCAGATATCTTCTTTCAGCTCCTATGTGTTCTAGTTTCTATATATATATATATATATATAGTTATAGTTTCTATAACTTTTAGTTTCTTTGTCTACTATTCCCTATATTATCTTTTCATGGTCCATATGCTGTCTCCATCTCCTCACATAGCTGATATGTCTTCTTATGTATTGAAAGGTCTTCTACGGACTTTTCATGCTTTCTGTTTCCTCTCATGGTTGTTTGAAGATGTCCTCTATGCTTGCTAGATGTCTTCATAAACACTAAAAGGTCTTGTGATTTCTATGGCTTCTCATTGTTCCTGTGTTCTCAAGGTTGTTTGAAGATGTCCTCTATGCTTGCTAGATGTCTTTAAAAAAACTAAAAAGTCTTGTGGTTCCTATGGCTTCTCGTTGTTCCTGTGTTCTAATGGTTCTTTGAAGATGTCCTCTATGCTTGCTAGATGTCTTCGTAAACGCTAAAAGGTCTTGTGGTTCCTATGGCTTCTCGTTGTTCCTGTGTTCTCATGGTTTCTAGAAGGCCCTCTTGGTTTCTAGGTATTCTCATATGCTATGTCTTATAATGGCTCATATATGTCTTCTCATGAATCCTAAGTCTTCTCATGCTTTCCAATTCTTCTTACGGTTGCTTAGTTCTATGTTTCTAAATAGTCCTAATGGTTTCTAGATGCCTTCATGGATTTTATTACGTCTCGTGGTTCCAATAACCTAGTATTGTTCATATGTCTTTTTATGGTTCCTAGATGTCCTCATGGTTCCTAAAAGTCCCCATGGCTTCTAGATGCTCTCATAATTCCCCCATGGTCTCATGGTTCCTACGACTTCTCATTGTTCCTGTGTCTTCAAATAGTTTTTTTTCTAGATCACAGCATCTACTGTGTACAATAAAAAGCCACTCTGCTCCCTTCCTCAGACTAAACACTCTTGGTGGCACAATCCCAATTTTTGATGGACCTGAATTCCATATTCAATGCCCTAGATAAAAGTTATGACGTGCTTACAATAATGAAGTGGCTTTTCAAAGTTAACTCGAAGTTGTCTATCAGTATTGAGCTAGTGGTTTCAGGTGCATACCATCAGAGGGCTAGTAGGATTAAGACTCTTTCTCCAACTACTGTCAACCCTTTAGACTTTTTACTATGGAGGAACCTCTGGAAAAATGCCCCTCCTGAGGAACATCTAAAACAATCTAATTTCTGTAAATTGAATAGTCGTTGCTATGTTCTGGGGAATCACTAACTTTTACTGAACCCTGAACGTTGCTGTAGGTTCTGCTAAATGGATAGAAACAGCACTAAGATCATTGACCTTCATGATGGCACGCGTCAAGTGGCCTACTGTGATGTCTCCTCTAAGGAATTAGTTGAATCTCCATTAAACCATAACCAGATGTATCACAAACTCCACACAAACTCTTCAAAAAGTAACATTTGTCTTGATCCCTAGACGAAAGGGTTGATGCACAACACAACATGTGAGAGGAGAACCTCCCATATTAGTCAGGTCTGCTGATCCCCCTGTAATCCCCTTGTATACATTACACTAATGTTTCCCTCTTAAAGACTCTTGGGCTATTTACATAGTTTGAGTATTTAGGGCAGAGTGACGTCTGGTGTGACTTCTGATTATTTTTAGCTATTTTACATTAATGCTTTATTATACATATTGGCAGGAGAACTAGAGCCGAGAATAATATGTTGAATGTTCACTAAGTGTTAAGTGATTCATGGGTAACTAAAGGGGTTCTTTCATAATAAACCAATCATATATCATTTGTGATCAGCTGCAGTCTGTGGGGGAATCTAGCAGCAAGTTTTCCATTTCTCTGCAGTGCCTCCGCAGGAGAAATGAAGAATTACACAGAAGAGGCATCTCCCAAGGAAGAGAACCTCTAGCACCACCTTGTGGCATTTGAGAAGGGAATATAGCTAAATATCCATCCATAGGCATCTGTTTTGGGGGTGCTTTCCCCTCGTCAGTGCGGAGTAGGATTCCGGCTGACTGAGTGCGATGCCTTAAGGTCCATTCACATGACGCAAATTTCGGATCAGCAAAACATGGGTACTGGCCGTGTGCGTTCTGCATTTTGCGGACCGCACATGGCCGGCCCTATGATAGAAATGCCTATTCTTGTCCTCGATTGTGGACAAGAATAGGACATGCGCTTTTTTTTTGCTGGGCCGAGGAATGGAACTAAGGATAGGATGTGGACAGTACAAGGGGTCTTTTGCGGCCACATTGAAATGAATAGGTGCCCTGAAATACGGTTGTGTGACTGGACCCTTAACAAGACCAGTCCTGTATGAAGACCTACTGGAAGTACACCATTGTATGGAGACTTATAGGGAATGCTCCATGGGAAAAGAATATGCAAAGAGGTATCGCCCAGGGAAAGAGAACAATCTCGCTAGCGCCACCTTGTGGAAGTGGATCCCTATGAGTCAAATCTAACTCTTTAAAAAGCCTTGGCATTTCACAATGGAATATAGCCAAACTTTGTCAAATCCCAAGGCTTGTTAAAAAGTCAGATTTTGGCTCATAGGGATCTACTTCCAAAAGGTAGTGCTAGCGAGATGGTCCTCTTTCCCTGGGAGATACCTCTTTGCATATTCTTTTCCCATTGGAGCATTGCCAATAAGTCCATACCATGGTATACTTCCAGTAAGTCTTCATACAGGACTAGTCTCTTTAAAGGGGTTTTCCGAGATGTTAATACTGATGACCTATCCTCAGGATAGGTCATCAGTATTTAATCAGTGGGGTTCTAACACCCAGGACTCCCGCCGATCAGCTGTTTGAGAAGGCAGCAGCATTCACAGTAGCGCTGTGGACTTCTCCCTGCTTCCTTAGGTTGGGTGATGACGATACGTTAATTTGCCACGTGGCCTCGGTGCAGCTCAGCCCCATTAAAGTGAACGGCGTTGTGCTTGATAACCTGTGGCACTCACAGGAACACCAGTACCTTCACAAACAGCTGACCGCCAAGTCGGACCCCCAACGATCAGATACTGATGACCTATCCTGTAATAGTAAGAAGGGTAGTTAGCATCCTGATGTTAGCATCACTGATCAGTCAGATGAGCCATGGCTTAGTACCGGTAATGTAGTAAAAACAGTTATGTGTTACAGTAGCAGTAGTCAGAAGGGTAGTCAGTTAAGTTACTGTTCAGTAACAGTGACATAGCAGAGCAGAGCCTACATTACAATGAGATGAAACCAGGGGCATAGCAATAGGGGAAGCAGGGGAAGCAGCTGCTTTGGGGCCCAGACCCACAAGGGCCCCCATCAGGAGGGAGACTAAAAGATTTTGTCAGGGCCCCCTCAACAGTATTATGCAATGACATTATATACAGTGACACTATAGAAAGCGTATGGAGCGGCTGTCAGGCCTTGTCTGGGAGAGCTCAATGTTGACTAGCCACAAGAGTGAGGGTTGCATGTGAGCTGGGGGTTGCAAAGAAGTTTCTGGGGGGGGCGTTCAAAAATTTGCTGTGGGGCCCAGTTAGTTGTAGTTACGCCACTGGATGAAACTAAGAGTATTTACTCATCCACACAGAAAACACATCGGGGGTCGGCACTGCAGTTATATATTACGCGGTCTCCATACACACTCGCCGCCTTCTTGTGACTAAATGGTGGTGCTCAGTAAAATATAGTCTACATATTACATCCACGTTCTTAGAAGTCAAAAAAACTTTGCTGCACTCACCCAGTTTCTTTTTGCAGCTGCGAAAAGAAACTGGGTGAGTGCCGCAAAGTTTTTTTGACTTCTAAGAAAGTGGATGAAACTAAAGAGTAGTCAAGTCAACCTGGCCAGAGAGTGACACCTAATAATTGGCACTGAGGCCAGCGCAGGAGGGATCTGAATATTGCATCCTGTCCCTCTACTGACCAAGTGGCTGCACGTTCTGCGCATTTTCTTCCCGAAGCATTTTTTTTTTTACTTATCTATGAACCCTTGATAATCCAAAATATCTGCTAATCCAGACCAAGAGCAATCCTATGGATTCCAGATTAAAGAAGTTTTATAAATCTGACAATCTGATAATCTATCATACCTAATTCTAAAACAGAATAGCAAAATAATGTAATATTAATAACAAGACAAGAAGCAGAGGACTGATCTGAGAGAACAGATAAGGCTATTCCTCTGATTGAAATCATATATATATATATATATGTATAGTCTAATAATAATGTTAATAGCCTGTTTTATGTATTTTCCTATGAACTTTCAGCAATCCACAATGTCTGATAATCCAGCAACAGATTCCATTGCTGCCAGACATTACATCAGTGTATATTATATAATATTTTCATTATATTATATGTACATTATTTTTATATTATGTCACATTATATTACTTTACATCATTGTATGTTATATTTACATTACTTTACATTTAATTAAGATTAATTACATTATGTTATATTGTTATATTCTATTTACATTATTTTATTACATTATAGATACATTACTTTATATTATTGTACATTATATTACATTACATCTTCTTATATTATGATATATATATTATTTTATATTGTTATATTTACAGTATGTTAGATTATATTGCATTATATTTACACCATTTCATACTATTACAATTTAGTACATTACATAATTTTATATTGTTACATTATACTACATTACATTCTTTTACTTTACATTATGTAACTCTGCATCAATGTATAGTTACATTATATTATTTTTCATCATTTTATGTTCTATTACACTATATTGTTTTTGTTATAGTACATTAAATTTTCTTATGCTGCATTATTTGAATGTTATTATTGTTATATCGTTTTACATAGTACATGATATTGTCAAGTTTTTATTACAATACTTTAATACTACGATATTACAGTAGTTATGTTATATTGTATTATACTTCTTTCGACAAAGGGCTAGTGTTGCCCGAAACGCATCAAGTAAACTCAGTCTTTTTTAATTGCATGTGTACATTTCAATAAAGTCTACAGTTTAGAGAAAGGCAGTGCTGGATCCTTGATTTACATTGTATTACACTGTGTTATATCACAAGGCTGTTATGTTAAATTATATTGTATTCTATTATGTTATATAAGAATGTTATTTTATATTCTTTTCTGTTACATTGTATACTGTACTTGCATTAAGTGTGGGCAGGAATCCAGAAACTCTTTCTGCCTGTGAGATTGAGGGACCTTCACAGTATTGAAATAGTGGTTTCACTGGTCGCTATCTATTGATTAGACTGTGATAAGTGATTGATCGTCACCGCCGCCTTCTCGTGATTAATGCTCTTTGTTCTAATGGAATTAATGACTGGAACAGGCCTGTGATAGAAGATGGGAAAGTGCCTCGCTGGCACAGTAAACACCATGGTATGGATCTCTGTTAATTGTTTTAAGACCTCCGGCTCCAATCATATTTCACCGACGAGTTCTCTATTTTCTACTAAGACGAGAGAACCGGATTTAGGCTACTTTCGCACCAGCGTTTTTGCTGGATCCGTTATGGATCAGCAAAAACGCTACCGTTCCTGATAATACAACCGTCTGCATCTGTTATGAACGCATCCGGTTGTATTATCTCTAAAATAGCCAAGACGGATTCGTCATGAACTCCACTGAAAGTCAATGGGGGACGGATCCGTTTTGTATTGTGAGGGAGAAAACTGATCCGCCACCATTGACTTACATTGTGAGTCACGACGGATCCGTCTTGTTCCGCACCACATCGCGGGCCGAAAAAAAACGCTTCATGCAGATGGGGACGCAACCAAATGGAATGGAATGTATTATGGTGCATTCCGTTCTGTTCAGTTTTGTCCCCATTGATAATGAATGGGGATAAAATGGAAACGTTTTACCCCGTTATTGAGATCCTATGATGGATCTCAATAACGGAAAGGAAAAGCACAGGTGTGAAAGTAGTCTAATATATAAGGGACACCTTGCACTACATTTAGGTACCATCTTATGTCACCCTTGAACATGCCCTTTTAGTATAAGTTATAATAATCTTTACCAGTGTCGTACATAGAGAAGTAAGGGCCCCATAGCAAGGATCAGACCAGGCCCCCCACACAGGACAGAAGGGTTTCTCCCTAAACCCCTTTCAGTGACCCTTGGGACATTTTTTCCACTGCCTCATTTACTAAAAGTTGTTTCTTTAGAGGGTAGAGTCCTGACCAAGTTTTCACCTCCAGTAGAAGAGGAGACATCCCCAACTAAGACTGGGCCCCCTCTTGTCCTGGGCCCCATAGCAGTCGCATGGTCTGCCGCTATGGTAGTTACACCCCAATCTCTACCCATTTTCCAGTCCACATGGAATGGGGCATTATTGATTCCATCACAGTATAGTAAGGCCTGATTTTTACCCCTTCCAATGTCTATGAACCCTCCGGACCTTCATTACAATCCTCATTCATCTCAACTTATCTACATACCTCCCAATATCTTGCTTTTGGGGTCTCAAAGTGGGCGGTTTTGCCTCAAGTGGGCAATTTAAGGATGTTTTGTGGGAGTATCAAGTATAAAGGTTGAAATGTCCTATGAATAGGCGTTCAGATATTAGGAGAAACCATATGTATCGGGATCATACCTTGATATAGCCTGCCAGATTGCATCGGAATGTTACCGAATAGAATGCCAGAGTTACAGTGAAGACTGACACACAGACAGGCAGTTGTGAAAGGCAGAACTGTAGGCTTATATAACATTCAAGAAGGACAATGTTTTGTTTGCTGTAGGGTATCAAGATAATTGACGACAACTCAATACCTACGTAATGAGTCTGGATTCAGACTATAATGTGTGTCTGGTCTGACATGTTCACATGTGTATTTTGAAAAACTGATGGCCAGTCACAAGCAAGTTGCATGAACGCCATGGCCGCAGTCTGATTTCTGTTACTAATATGGTTAAAAAATGTGCAAAATTGAGACTATTGTAAGATTTCCAGAAAGATTTCTAAAAACATGGAGGAAAAATTGCACCTAGTCCTGGAGAAACAGGTAACAGGTGCTTGAATACCCTGCATGCTGAGCTCGTCTTACTCTAAAGTGTTAAATCGGGCAGACTCTCCGCTCATCCCGCGCGCTGTCCTTGTACGGCCTGTAACTGCATGTGCCTGTCACGTTTACAGGAGAGTTAGATTGATGGCGTCTTATTTCCACTGAATCAAAGCCAGGAAAAGGTCTCAAGTTAGCTGCGTGCATCCCTGGAGAAACACTGCTTAGCCTGTGCATCCCTCCAAGACAAATGGCGTACTGTGTACATTACAGCGGTTGTGACTGTGTATGTTCCTGCTGGGAGGGAGCAGCGGCGTTCCAGCTCATGCTGGGTAAATAAGTGTATAAACATCAAGGATACGGAAACAGTGCGGGCTTAAAAGGGTCACAGTGATGGAGATGTATCAAACGGGCACAAAGAAAACTTAAGCAGTTGCTCATAGCAACCAAGTTGTTTAATACAATGTATCCATAGAGTTCTATCCATAGAGTTCTATATAGTCACAGATGTAACAGGAAGCACCAGTCCCCTTCACCTAGTGCCGATCAGTTATAGTACAGAGAGGAGTTTTTTGAACCCCTCAGGCTCTGCCCACTTATATAGGGCATGCCCACAAACTTTGCTCCCGAGACAAGTGCATGACCCAGTCATTATAATCCAACAATGAATAAAGACCCCAGACCCAGTTAATGAATACAGACCCCTATAACTATACTTACCACCATTAGATTTCCCCAAATCAAACTGGTGCAAAAGAAGAGTGGAACAGTTGCCCATAGCAACCAAATTGTTTAATACAATATACAGTATATAATCGTTGTGCAGTGAGCCCCTGAGGAGCCAGTGCAGAGGATGGGAGTGGTAGTGGCTCTGATGAAGTGTCGTGTCATGGTGCCATTACTGCCTGGAGATTGGTACAGTGGAAGGGTAGTTTTAAAGAATGAGGTGAACGTAAAACAGTCTCTGTTACTAAATTCAAAATATAACTTAAAGGGGTATTCCCATCCGAGACAATGGGGCATATCGCTAGGATGTCACCTCTGGGATCAGGGAAGGTTTCCCGGGTCCGGCCACCACCAAGTGCTCTCCCCATAGTAGTGAATGGGAGCACACCACGCTTGCGTGGCCACCGCCTCAATTCATTTCTATGGTGCAGCCCCATAGATATGAATGGAGAGCAGCTGCCCATGGGTAGGGTGCTATCCACAATTTTCAGGGCTCTGTTCTCGATATAGGTGCAGGTCCCAGAGGAGGGACCCACAATTATCAGACTATGGGGGCATATCACAGTGATATGTTCCCATTGTCTGTGATGGGAAAAGTCCAATATTCTGGCACCAGTAAGCAATATGGAGGCAGGTTGGTTGGCGGCAGTTTAGCACTAATAGTGTACTGGCCTAGTAGTAGTCTGTGTAAAGTGTGTCTTAACCGTCTCTCACGTATCTTTAATGCAGTGTCTTTAATGCAGGTGTTAGCTGGTCACTACGCTGTCTGACTTCTCAAGGATTTCATTGAGGATAGATTTTAGGTGTTCTCTCTGGAGAATCATTCACAGGAGCTCTGTAGTGTGCTTCCTCTCCCCAGCCCACTCCTACCAAGAGCAGAGGAACAGGGTGGGTAGCCTTATTCCTTGACAAACTTTGCCAGTCATAACCTTAAAGAGGTTTTCCAAGTTATAAATATTGATGACCTATCCTCAGGATAGGTCATCAATATCAGATCGGCGGGGGTCCGACACCGGCACCCCCACCAATTAGCTGTTTGAAGAGGAGGAGCGCCGTATCAGCGCTGCCTCCTCTTCACTGTTTACATGCTGGCCATAACGGGGTAGTGGTGAGTAGGTGTAATAACACCTAACTACCCCATTAATTTCTATGGGAAGAATCGCTTCCATACAAGTCTATGGAAGCGATTCTTCCCATAGAAATGAATGGGGCGGTGAGGTGTAATTACACCTACTCACCACTACCCCGTTATGGCCAGCATGTAAACAGTGAAGAGGAGGCAGCGCTGATATGGTGCTCCTCCTCTTCAAACAGCCGATCGGCGGGGGTGCCGGGTGTCGGACCCCCGCCGATCTGATATTGATGACATCAATATATATAACTCGGAAAACCCCTTTAACTGCTAGATATGGCCAAATCATGAAAAATACATAACAATACAAAACTTTATAATAGCAATTGCAAATACCCCCAGGTCTGAGGTACTGTATAAGGTTTAATGGGAAACTCCAGGCCCTAGTGTAAAAGCTGTAAGGTGAGTCCCTCACCTATTACTTATCAAGTACTGAAAGGAGTCACTGGAGACCCTCAGGCTCTGCCCACTAATATAGGTCATCCCCACAACCTTTGCCTCCAGGGCATTTGAATCACAAGTGCTTGATCCAATTATCATAATCCAACAATGATTACAGATCCCAGACCCAGTAAGGCTACTTTCACACTTGCGTTGTTAATTCAGGTACTGAGATCCGGCAGAGGATCTCTATACCTGAATTAAACTGATCCGTTTTGATTTTGCACATCAGGATGCATCAGTTCAGTTAGGATGCAGTTGTGTGAAATCAAAATTGAAGAAAACTGATCAGGCACTAAATACATTAAAAGTCAATGGGTGACGGATCCGGGTTTTTTTAGTCTCCTAAAATAACTGATCCGTCACCATTGACTTACATTGGTTTCAGTACCTGATCAGTTTCTTTCAGTTTTTATGACCGGACACAAAATTACAGCTTGCTGCGGTTTTGTGTCCGGTCACAAAACTGAAAGCTACCTGAACTGAAGACATCCTGATGCATCCTGAACGGATCTCTTTCCATTCAGAATGCATGGGGACAAAACTGATCAGTTTTTTTCCGGTATTGAGATCCTCTGCCTGATCTTAATATCGGAAAACCACAACGCAAGTTAAAGTAGCCTAATTGTAAGCCACACAGTACACTAATTGCCTCTATCCTGTCCCTAATGATAAAACCTGACTTTCTACATAGTAATTCAATTTATAGCATTGGAGGCAAGTTAGCAGGCCAGGGCCCCATGTAATCCTCTGTCTTCACCTTCCCTGTCCTGTTTACCCTGGGTAGTGTACTGAATTTTGCACTATTCATTTGAGTCGTATCGCCAAAAGTTTGGATTCTCATGGAAGAAGAATATTTGGTGAAATTCTTGTAAAATACAAGGTACGTGACAAATCCAACTAGTTTAGAATAGATTTTCTCATCTCCACTAGAATATACACATGACATGGAACACATCGGCCCTTATTTATGGAAAGCGCCATGTGCTGTGACAGTCTTGATTGCCTCTCCGCCATCGGAAGAGGAGTTTAATTTATGAGGAGGAGCAGGCCTCAACATAAATGAAATGCCCATTTCTGGCGTAAATGATGATAAATGTGCCCGGGGTGATGGTCCCGCCCATGCACTGCGATGGTGGCGTAAAAGCGTCCCTTGCGACTAGATTTGGTGTTTAAAAAGTCGGTTTCGCAACTGTTTAATGCCAAAACCATGACACAGGGAAATGATAAGTATCCCCCAAATGTTACTTTATTGAACTATTTGTCAATAGCGGGAACACATAGAATATTCCGGAATAAGCGATGTGGACGTCGGTTCTGTACAAATGAATGCAAGTTTAAACATCTTTATTTCTGGTTCTATCGGCCTTACAGACGCTTCACAGCGCGAGACGTAAGATCCTGTTCAAATATTGATGAGCGAATAATATTCCAATAACCGCCTGTCAGAGGTTTATTCTAATCGCCGTCACTTCTCATTTCATCTGCTGAACCATTTCCTTTCACCAAGTGTATTTAATAAAAATATTTTAAATCACTTGCCTTCTGGAGACAGGAATGGCGCCTCGGCAGTGACAACTTTGCATTTACGAACAACATTTTTAAAAAAATGATATCTGTTTCTGGTGAAGCTGAGTGACAACCCGCGTGGCCAATATCACCCTGCATTACAAGAGGGCGCTGCCATGGAGGACTCTGGAAAAGCTAGGTTGGTTACATTCACATTGGTTGCCACCCAGCTTTCATATTACATATTAGCAGCATACATTTTTTTGCTTTAGGCCCCACCCATTTGTATAGGACACACCTGCAACTTTTTGAATCAAATAGGGCATATGACGGCCTTTCATCATGCACCAAAATGAATACAGACCAGCTACACTAAATACGGAAACCCGAGCCCCCTAAATAAATACAGCCCCCAGATGACACTCCTGAAATATAGACCTCAAGTCAGACCCCAAAAGTGAATATAAACCTCAGATCAGAACCCCTATAGAAATGCAGACCCCCACTTAATAAATACCTCAGACAAGACTTCCCTTCCCTAATACCCCCGACCCCTCTTTATTACAGACCTAAGACCAGTTCCCCTGTTATACATACTCCGGACCCTTCCATATGTAAAGAACCCAGACTAGACCCCACCCCCCGATTTATAAAGACTTAAGACCCCCATTACAGACCTAAGACCAGTTCCCTGTTTATACATTCCCCAGTCCCTTCCATATATACAATCTTCAGACTAGACCCCCCATTTATACAGACCACAGACCCCTCCTTATATGACCTTACACCAGACCCCTATTTATACATACCCCGACCCTCTCATATATACAGACCCTAGACTAGATCGCCCATTTAACAGACCCCAGACCCCCTTATACAGACATAAAACCAGACCCCTGTTTAGACATACCTCAGACGCCTCATATATACAGACCCTAGACTAGACCCAGGGGCGTAACTACCATAGCGGCAGACCATGCCACTGCTATGGGGCCCAGGACAAGAGGGGGCCCAGTCTTAGTTGGGATTATCTCCTCTTCTACTGGAGGTGAAAACTTGGTCAGGACTCTACCCTCTAAAGAAACAACTTTTAGCAAATGAGGCCGTGGAAAAATGACCCAAGGGTCATTGAAAAGGGTTTAGGCAGAAACCCTTCTGTCCTGTGCGGGGCCTGGTCTGATCCTTGCTATGGGGCCCTGACTTCTCTATGTACGACACTGACTAGACCCCCCCCCTTTTTTACAAACCACAGACCCCCTAATACAGAACTAAAGACCAATTACCTGTTTATACATACCGCTGACCCTCCCATATATAATGACTCTAGGCTAGACCCCCATTTATACAGACCCCAAAGCACCCTAATACAGATCTATGAACAGTTCACTGTTCACTTATACAGATCCCCCCCTCAATATAGACCTAAGACCAGGCCCCTGTTTATACACAAAATGCGCAGTTACTGCACCCTTAGTACTGCATCCTTTTTTACCCGAACAGCGCTGCAGATAACATTCTAATGCCATGCGAGTTGGCAAATATAGTGTAGCTTGAATTTACTGGACCTCCAAAGCAAAATTTGTTCTAGGACCTACCCTGCACCATATATTACTGGTGTCTTCTGCTGTAGCAGAAGAGCCTTTTTGACTGCTACCCATGCACTTCCTATAGCTATGCCTCTGCCCCCAGCCTCTAAGCATACTCCCTTAAAATGTTGGAAGTAGTGCCTCATGCAGTGGCGTACATAGAGAAGTAAGGGCCCCATAGCAAGGATCAATCCAGGCCCCCCACACAGGACAGAAGGGTTTCTGCCTAAACCATTTTCAATGACCCTTGGGCCATTTTTCCGCTGCCTCATTTGGTAAAAGTTGTTCCATTAGAGGGTAGAGTCCTGACCAAGTTTTCACCCCCAGTAGAAGAGGCGATAATGCCAACTAAGACTGGGCCCCTTTTTGCCATGGGCCCCATAGCAGTCTCATGGTCTGCCACTATGGTAGTTATGCCCCTGCCCTCATGTCACCTTCATAGAGGTCAACAGTCATGAGGACAACTTCTGTCTATGTCTTTTATTAGGGTGTAAGGACATGATGCAGGAGACTGCTTTCCAACCCTTCTATCAGCCACAGTGGAGATCCTGTTTTAATGGTCGGAATGTAAGGGTGCAAATTTTGGTCACATGATTGAAAAATTGAATTTGGAAATAAAAGTTTGACTTAAATACTTCAGAACGTACTGTACTTTATAATAAAATTCAGCAACATTATAACATTGCCTGGTGAGGATTGTAGGGTTATGTGCTTCAGTAGGACATTATCACACATGAGAGGCTTAGATACACTACCATACACCATAGTTTTGTGGGTGCTATAAGGCAGTATTGCACAGGAGTAGGCTTGAAAACACAAGCTCAGAAGGAACCTGTCCTGAATCTAAAAATATAGCTAAATTCAGTAACATTACATGATGGGGATTGTAGTGCTATGTGGTTCTGTGAGTCTGTGTCACACATGAGATGGTTGGATACACCGGTCATGCGATATTATGCTAAAAAGCTATGTACACCTTTGGGGTCACTTTTTTTTATTATTGCATTGTACTCATTGTGAGCTACACATCATTTTTTCATTTGGTCTTTATTGAAAATGTTGAGCCCCTTTCTCTGTACAGCCTTGAGATTCTTTAGTAGCAGGCTCTGTATTTCTACTATGTTCCATCAGGCAGCTGAGCTGACGGCTCCTTATCTCTGATCTTTTAAGCTTGACAGTTGGTGGTAATCAATGATTATGGTGCATTAAAACCTATAACTTGTCCTGCAAAAATTCAGCCCTCATACAGGTACATTGATGAAAAAACAAAAAGGTTATAGCTCTTGGAATGTGATTTTTTTAAAAAATGTGTGGGGTCACTAAGGGGTTAAATACTGTGGATCAGAGGAGAACTGTCCTCCTGGAAATATAATCAAGTTCAAGCTACATGATGGGGATTGTAATTCTAAAGACAGGTTTAGATACATCAGGTTAGATACTGTGATCAAAACTGAAATAGCTTGCAGCACATCAGACATCACGGTCCCACGTCACTGCTGCAGATCCTGTTCCTGACGTGTACTATGTAGTATATACTCCATTTCACGCCCTCCAGTGCCTCTTATTTTAACTTAGAATTTGGGTCACAGGCCACAACTACAAAAAATCTCAACTCAACACCAATCCTCCTTATCAATAAAGGACTACGAGGTCGATGGCAACAATTGCTACAACTCGATGAAATCTATTGATGTTTCTTGCATTTTTGTTACATTTGTAGCAATTATTTCGGACGAGCACCGACATGCGTTGCCTCCCGGGGCTTCAGGAAGGATTCAGACTGAGATATTAGGAGCACAATTATGTCTCTGGAAAGCGGAGCTGTCTTGACCGCAGATGACCGGGGATGGTAATTACTCGACTATGGGACCTGTGCCAGCTATCTCTTCTATCCGAGGCCCGGGCATGAGCGCACACTGGGATGCCGCATGGGCACTCATCCCTAGGTTTTGTCTACTTGCAATTATTCAAGAAGGTAAATAAATAAACAGGAGGCGGCTAATGAGAAGCACATATGCCTCCTTTTTCTGCCCAGGGCTGTTCTACATTGTTAATTGTAAAAATAAAAATTCTAGAAATTTAGAAAATAAAATTAAAGGGTCATTTACCATCCCAAACTGAAAAAAATGGTCGTATTTTAGTAAAATAAGAAGTGAAGGCAACAGTCACAGTTTGACGACTCTATTTCATTTCATTACAGTCATACAGCCATTTCCCCATGTTGATGAGGCAGCCATTTTTCCAAAATGCCAACAGGAAGTGTAGCCATATTGGTTGTTTTTTTTCCTCAGAAATTAAGAACATACCATCATTTTGTTACCATGTTCAATCTACAACAAAGTGGGGAAGCTAATTAAAAAGTGACAACCGATATGGATGCACTTCCTGTTATTGCTTTTACAAAAATGGCTGCCGCATCAAGAAAGAAAAACTGCTATATGTCTGTAAGCATCTGGACTATTGGCATGGAAAGTAATCAAGATTGACAAACTTTTTAGGTGCTGCTATATCTTGTAATTATTACTATGTGGATAGTTTTAGATAGAAATGCCCTTTAAGGTAATAATTCAGTATTGTGGTAGTATTAGTTTAGGGTTTCTGGAATGGGGTATGTATTAGTTTAGGGTTCCTGCTCTGGGGTCTGAATTAGTTTAGGGTTTCTGGTCAGGGGGCTGTACTAATTTAGGGTTTCTGGTCAGGGGCCTGTATTAGTTTAGGGTTTCCGGTCTGGGGTCTGTATTAGTTTATGGTTTTTGGTCTGGGGTTTGTATTAGTTTAGGGTTTCTGGTCAGGGGCCTGTATTAGTTTAGGGTTTCCGGTCTGGGGTCTGTATTAGTTTAGGGTTTTTGGTCTGGGGTTTGTATTAGTTTAGGGTTTCTGGTCAGGGGCCTGTATTAGTTTAGGGTTCCGGTCTGGGGTCTGTATTAGTTTATGGTTTTTGGTCTGGGGTCTGTATTAGTTTATGGTTTTTGGTCTGGGGTTTGTATTAGTTTATGGTTTCTGGTCAAGGGCCTGTATTAGTTTAGGGTTTCTGGTCTGGAGTCTGTATTAGTTTCTGTTTTTTTGGTCTGAGGTTTGTATTAGTATATGGTTTCTGGTCTGGGGTCTGTATCAGTATATGAGGTCTGGTTTGAAGTCTGTATTAGTTTAGGGTTTATGGTCTAGGGTCTGTATTAGTTTATGGGTTTTGGTCTGGGGTTTGTATTAGTTTAAGGTTTCTGGTCAGGGGCCTGTATTAGTTTAGGGTTACCGGTCTGGGGTCTGTATTAGTTTATGGTTTTTGGTCAAGGGCCTGTATTAGTTTAGGGTTTCTGGTCTGGGGTCTGTATTAGTTCAGGGGTTCTGGTCTGGGGTCTGTATTAGTTTAGGGTTTCTGGTCTGGAGTTTGTATTAGTTTAAGGTTTCTGGTCTGGGATCTGTATTTGTGTACAGTTTCCGGTCTGGTGCTTGTATCAGAATAGAAGGTCTGGTCTGGAGTGTGTATTAGTTTAGGGTTTCTGGTCTGGGGTCTGTATTAGTTTAGGGTTATCTGTTCTGGAGTCATTATTAGTTTAGAGGGTCTGGTCTGGTATTGGTTGATGGTTGATAATCATGTGTCATGAAGGGGGTCATATATTTCTTCTGAGATTTAAATCACACATATTTTTTCAGAATCTCCCTGATTTCCCCTTACATGTGTGATATATATATATATATATATATATATATATATATATATATACACACACATATATACACATTCTTAATGTGCGAATGATCTGCCCTTCTTTTGGAGCATTTATCGGCTGCACATTGTGTTGAATGCTGGGGATTACAGGATTTAATGGTCTATTATTCTTGCGTTGCCGCTCTGTAGTGTGTGATTAGTTTCCCTTTTGTAATGTGGTGATTGGCAGGCTCCGCAAGGTTGAGAGCAGATCTAGCCGCTTTGTAATGCCGCCACTGATTTTAGGTATGGTAGTTGCCTCTAGTTTTGTAATTTCCCAGAAATGAAAAAAAATTCTAATTCTTTAAACCATCAACCACATCTCTACATGTAACACTCACCAATCAAGGGTGATTCATAACAATGGTGTCTGCTTATCATACAAGACAACCAGACTCATGCAAGTGTATCAGATTTCAGAGGGCTACCTAAAGACAGTCAACAGTTTGTTTAAATAAAGTTTATTGAAATGAACAAATTAGCTGTTCAACCAGTGCTGTCGTCTTTGAAGATACAATATGAGTGTAATGTCCAATAAATTTTATTTATACAAAACAATTGTACAGTCTTGCACCTCAGTGTTACATTAGTATTTTATTTGTTTATTCATTTTTCATTGTTTCATGTTTCATTCTGTGCCGGAAAATGTCAGTAACCGGCCATTGACATATTTGTTATTCCTGCCTAGAAACACACATTACAATTTTGCATGTTAATCCTGGTCAAATCAACATTATCAATCTTATACGTCTATGTATTTTATCTTGTCAAATTTTTAATTCCTCCAGGAGATAAGCGGCATTGGTGGTGTTGGGTCAGCCAAGTCCAAAAGATATCTAATACCTATGGCTGTTTCAAATGTATAATGGTGCCTTGCAATGAATGAATGTGCAACGTGCCGCCCCCCAGGGCCCTATCTCATCCAAGGTTTAGTGGAATGCCTAGTAATGTGGTGCAGCCTATGTGTGTCACAGTGCTCCTACCTGGATGCAGGGGGACCCTGACCCCAGGCTTAGTCTCCGAAGCAAATAAAAGGGGGTATAGTTGAGTGATGAAGAATAACTTGAGTCCAGACCTTGATAAACTTTAACAGCAGCTTTACTTGGGTAAACTTGATTCCAGATAATATTCAGGCATTTCTTACATTAAGGCTTTCTCTTGGTTCCAGCAGGCTTTGGCATTAACTGGCAGGCAAACTTGGTAACTATGCTTTCTCTCTTTCTCAGCTAGGCTGACAGGCTTGCTTAATAATTCTGCTTTCTTTCTCTCTGCTGTGCTAAACTCTGCTTGGGTCTGGTTACTAGACTTTTGGTCGGTTCTGGTATCCTTGGATTGGGGTGTCTTGGGCTGTTATCCCCCTCCTGACACTCAGTAAAGGAAATTAGCATGGAGTCCGGATGCACTACAAGCTACTTCCATGTTGTGGCTCCTGCTCCAGACGAAAAAACAATTTGCTCTAGTTGCTACATCTTTCAGGTCTTCTCAGCTCCAATATGGAGTGTAAAACTGGAATAATGTAGAACTGCCACCCCTCCCCTCTGTTGGCAGGTTGGAATTGGCTGCTAGGGACCCAGGTTTGCTCCTCAGAGTAAGGAGGCAGAAAACAGGTGCATGTTCAAAGGTAGCAAACCCATCAGATGGCAGGAGAGAGGTACAAGCCAGAGTGACTAGAGGCACTAAGAGCAACAGTAGACAATGGGTTAATCCAGAAACAGGCCACAGAGTCTAAGCCTGGAGGGTGTAGAAGAAGCCAAATCAGAAGGCAAGGGATTTAGCCAGAAACAAGCCAAGGTCAGTACACAGGAAGATCAAACAGGAATGCAAAGATGACTGAACACAGACCTTAAAGCGAGAGGCAGGAATCAAAATCACAGGCAAAGACAAACAGTTAGTGCCATCACTCAACTGGCTCTGGAAATGGACACTAAACAAGGAACCTTATTGGCTCACCATTCAAACTTAACAACAGGCTGGCCAGCCGAGGCCTGGCTTGTTGGCAACCCTCCTAGAAAAGCCGTGCACTGGATCATGGCTAGGTACATTCCTAACAGTAGATCACTGTTGGATGTAATGTAGATTTTAGGGAAGAATTTGTGTCAAAATCTGTGTCAAATACTGCACACGTAAACATAGCCTTACTGATTGCTTCCAGGAAGCAGCAGATTTCTTTTCTCTAGCAACTGCACAAACATTACAACTAAAAATAAAAACAGTACAACTGCTGATGAAGATATAATACATAGATGATACGTATATTTTCTGTAATTTAAGAAGAGTACAAACACAAAACTACAATTATTTTACTGCCTTGATGACATTTTCATTGGTACCACAGCAACAATGGAGTTTACCCAGTCAAGATACCATGCATGGCTGTCCTGGGGGAGTTGCAATGCTGACCAGTCAAGGTCTGGCTGGTCGACCCATGAGTGAGTCTGGAACCCCAGCCAAACAGGTTCCTGATGCATGATCCAATCCTAGAGCTAGATGGGGGGCTTAAGTCTTCTACTCAGTCATTGCCAGCTGCCTTTGATTGCTTAACGTGTCCTGGCTCTGTTTGTAGTTTTTTGCTTTGTACCTGAACTCAAAATCTGCTCATTAACCTTTTGTGTACTGACCTTGGCTTGTTTTCTGGACTAACCCCTGATCTGTTCATTTTTCTTCCACTATGTTACTATGTTACTATGATTCTGCTGGTATCCTGACTGTGGCTCGTATTCTGGATTGACCCCTCATCTGCTCAAACGGCTTCTATCAATTCTTCTAGTATTCTGACTGTGGCTTAGTTTATTGATTAACCCTTCATCCGTTGTTTTAGCTCTATCCGTCTCTTCTGGTTCTGACACCATCTGTCTACTACTCTTTGCATACGATCATTCAGATAGGCCTTTTTCTAGCGAGCTTGCACCAGTTTTCTGCTACCTTACTCCGCAGATGTAACCTGAGTTTCCAGCAGTGGCAGGCTCTGGTGAAGAACCTACAGGTAAGCTTTAGTTAGACTGGTAGCAGTTTCTGAGTTTTCTGGTTGTGGTTCAGGACGGTGACCATAGTAGTGTATTTCTTTACATAATAACAGAAAATTCAGCAGACAAGAGGTCACACTATCAGGAAAATCAGTTATGAGGGATTAATCCAGGAAACAAGCCAAGGTCTTGAGTTCAGGTACAATGCAAAAAGCTACAAGCAGAGCCAGGACCCTTTAAAGGGGTTGTCCCATGAAAAATATTCTACAGTTTTCAAACCAGCACCTGGATCTGAATACTTTTGTAATTGCATATAATTAAAATTGTAGCATAGCCACTGAGTTATTCAATAAACTCTATCTGTATGGCGCCACCTGCTGTTTGCTTTTTTTTCTTATTTCTTTGTCCTGTTCACTGAGAAGGCCGCACATGCTCAGTTTAATCCTTCAACTGCCTCCTGAGCTATGATAGGGAGAGCTGAGATACGCCTCCTGAGCTGCAGCAGAAAAGACACTCCCCTTGAGCTGTCAGCTTGATATAAATCTAGCAGAGCAATGAATGTGGAGATCTCTGGATCCATGTGAGGTACAGGGCTGGTTCTAGATTTGTTAGAAAGAGATTGTCATGTACTATATGATGTCTGACATTTATTTTTTATATTAGTCATGGGATAACCCCTTTAAGCAATAATACACAGCAGTATATCCCCCCACCTAGCTCTGGGATTGGATGATGACCTATAAACCTGATTGGCTCAGCTTTTAACCTCACAGACCAACCAGCTAAGGCAGGGTGGGCATGGCAACCCTCCCAGCACAGCCATGCTTAGTGTCTCTACTACAAAATGGCCGCCACAACGAAAACAGAAAAATGTCTATATTTCTGTAAGTAAACAAGACATAATGACCAAACTTCAGATAATGGCTTAACTTCCTATTTACCAACCTTTGAACGGTTTTACACTTTGGGCAGAAGTGCACTTTAATAATCTAATATTCTGGATTTCTTAGTTACTGGAGCCTTCGTTTTTCCTTCCTTGTCTTCTCCTGACTCCCACTTATTTTACTTGTCAGATACGCCCGGAACACGCCGATGCGGGGTGACAGTCGCTGCTATCTGTCGCTATGAGGAATCTGTCAGTTCATGAGAAATCTTTGGCAATTCCTTCTCCTTTTGTTTATCCTTAATCAGTGGACAAGGACAGCACCGTCTTATGGGCAGCTGCTGCTCCGGCAATTTACTGGAATAAGGTCGTCGGCATGTACCGTACTCACATCAATCAGAACTGTGCCACCAGGGTAACACGTAATGATAGGAATTTGGTCTTGTGGGTGTAAGATGAAATCTAATTCAGTGCGAAGGAGAACAATCATAAAGAGAGGCATCGGTATAGTGGTAGAATATGATAACGCTATAGCTGTTGAAGGTCCAGGGCCATAGTCTAGGAGGTAGCGGGGTTGTTGCATCTATGGTTGTCACTTTATGGGACCCTTTGGTCAGAAAACGGTCAGCATTACTATGGCATAATCGCCAACAGCCCTGAGAAACCGCAAAAAAGGTAGGAGAGGGTGGAGTTTGTCGAAATTTACCCAAAATCGAGCTGTTTGTTGCTGTTTTTTGTGCATTTTAAGGGTGATCCTGGTGGTGGGGACTTAAATGTCCCAAATTGTGTTTCCAAATATGCTATGGTTTGGGAGGCCCTAGTACAGCAGCCCGTATAATACCGCCATATAGGGCCAAGATATTACCAATATGTAAAGCCAACATAGTATTACAACATAGTGCCAATATATTGCTGATAAAGTAGCCAACATAATACCACCATATAGTGCTAAGATATTACTAAGAAATATAACCAACACAATTCCATCATATAGTGCAAGTACAGATATACACAGCCAACATAATACTCCATATAGTGCCAAGATATTACTGATTAATACACCCAACATAATACCAACATATAGTGCCAAGATAGTACAGATATATACTGTACAGTCAACACAATACTGCCATATAGTGCAAAGATATTACATATAAGTGCATCCAACATACAGTTATCCCCCATATAGTGATGTTACTGATTAATGCATCCAACATAGATAATACTGGAAAATATAGCCAACACAATACCACTATATAGTGCCAAGATAGTACAGATATACAGTACAGACCAAAAGTTTGGACACAACTTCTCATTCAAAGAGTTTTCTGTATTTTCATGACTATGAAAATTGTAGATTCACACTGAAGGCATCAAAACTATGAATTAACACATGTGGAATTATATACTTAACAAAAAAGTGTGAAACAACTGAAAATATGTCTTATATTCTAGGTTCTTTAAACTAGCCACCTTTTGCTTTGATTACTGCTTTGCACACTCTTGGCATTCTCTTGATGAGCTTCAAGAGGTAGTCACCTGAAATGGTATTCCAACAGTCTTGAAGGAGTTCCCAGAGATGCTTAGCACTTGTTGGCCCTTTTGCCTTCACTCTGCAGTCCAGCTCACCCCAAACCATCTCGATTGGGTTCAGGCCTGGTGACTGTGGAGGCCAGGTCATCTGGCGTAGCACCCCATCACTCTCCTTCTTGGTCAAATAGCCCTTACACAGCCTGGAGGTGTGTTTGGGGGTCATTGTCCTGTTGATAAATAAATGATGGTCCAACTAAACGCAAACCGGATGGAATAGCATGCCGCTGCAAGATGCTGTGGTAGCCATGCTGGTTCAGTATGCCTTCAATTTTGAATAAATCCCCACCAGGCATGTAGAGTCCATCCGTTCACCTTTTCTGCGTCGCACAAAGACACGGTGGTTGGAACCAAAGATCTCAAATTTGGACTCATCAGACCAAAGCACAGATTTCCACTGGTCTAATGTCCATTCCTTGTGTTCTTTAGCCCAACAAGTCTCTTCTGCTTGTTGCCTGTCCTTAGCAGTGGTTTCCTAGCAGCTATTTTACCATGAAGGCCTGCTGCACACAGTCTCCTCTTAACAGTTGTTGTAGAGATGTGTCTGCTGCTAGAACTCTGTGTGGCATTGACCTGGTCTCTAATCTGAGCTGCTGTTAACCTGCGATTTCTGAGGCTGGTGACTCGGATGAACTTATCCTCCGCAGCAGAGGTGGCTCTTGGTCTTTCCTTTCCTCGGGCGGTCCTCATGTGCAGCCAGTTTCTTTGTAGCGCTTGATGGTTTTTGCGACTGCACTTGGGGACACTTTCAAAGTTTTCCCAATTTTTCGGACTGACTGACCTTCATTTCTTAAAGTAATGATGGCCACTCGTTTTTCTTTACTTAGCTGCTTTTTTCTTCCCATAATACAAATTCTAACAGTCTATTCAGTAGGACTATCAGCTGTGTATCCACCTGACTACTGCCCAACACAACTCATGGTCCCAACCCCATTTATAAGGCAAGAAATCCCACTTATTAAACCTGACAGGGCACACCTGTGTAGTGAAAACAATTTCAGGTGACTACCTCTTGAAGCTCATCAATAGAATGCCAAGAGTGTGAAAGCAGTAATCAAAGCAAAAGGTGGCTACTTTGAAGAACCTAGAATATAAGACATATTTTCAGTTGTTTCACACTTTTTTGTTAAGTAATAATTCCTCATGTGTTAATTCATAGTTTTGATGCCTTCAGTGTGAATCTACAATTTTCATAGTCATGAAAATACAGAAAACTATTTGAATGAGAAGGTGTGTCCAAACTTTTGGTCTGTACTGTATATAGCCAACATAATACCGCTATATTGTCCGGTTTAAAAGGGTTGGTCCTGCTGATGGGAGGTGCTCTTTAAATGACAATTTCAGCTCTGCTACATCTAAAAAGTAAGGTCAAATCTGGGAACCGCTTTGCGGAGAACTTTCGCTGTCAGGCAGGCGACTCTATGGGGCTGCGCTCATTTCCATTCAGTTATTCTGATTTATTCTCCGTCGTGTTCTTTGAGTTCATTCTTTGTCAGTTCTCATGAAAGGCTAATGGGGAAGATTATCTCAGCGTCCCTAATTCCTGAGCAAATCGTATTGTCATTGGCTTTCTTTTCTTTTGTGGAAGCGTCCATTTACTTATATTTAATCCCTCCGAAGAAAAAAGGCGGCGTGCACACCGTGCAGATTTGTGTGCAGAAAATCCACATTTGTTTTGGTGCGTTAACAACCCCATTGAAGTCTATGGGGAAACCCCTCTACAGAAGGCGCAGGCTCGCACTAACAAGTGACATGCTGACGATTTTAAAATCGTGCACAGCAGGTCAATATCCACTCGGAAATAAAAAGCAAAGCGTGCATGAGATTTGTCACACCTCATACACTTTGCTGGTACTGTATTAGGGCTCATGTACATGGCCATACCGTAGCTTTGGTCCACAACCGATCCACATTCACTTCAACGAGGCCACAAAAGATTCAGACAGCACACTGTGTACTTTCCACATCCATAAGGCCTCATGCACACGGCCTGCCGTATGCTGACGCGGATGCATTCACTTGAATGGGGTCCACGATCTGCATCCGATGGTCTGCACCGCAATGTCCACAGACGGCGGCCACACAGCCGGTGCACGTGCAATTTGTGGTCCGCAGCACGGGCAAGACCAACACACATTCGTGTGCATGAAGCCTTATCCTTGAATTTTACAAAATGCAGAACCTCTCGTTGGGTCCAGGTTCTCTAACCCCTTCTGGGCACCATGGACAAACCCCCCCACCTACATTAGATGAGACCCTCATGCAGCTCGGTCTTCTAGGACATCACCATGGCTTCTCTGCAGATATTCCTGCAGCCCGAGGGGAGCACAAGGAGTGGTCAGGAAAGGATCAGAGATGATGGGGCAGATTCCAGCTGCTTATTAACGTTCATTGATTTTACTGCTGTATTTGCAGGAAGGAATCCCCTCTGCGCTGCTGTGAGCAGATGACCCTACCTCCAGAGTGCTGGTTGGTGATTAAGGTTCATTTGCAATAGCGATTAAGTAGAAAACCTTAAAGGAAAACATATCTGGAGGCAATTTATCAAACTGCAAGTAGAAATGACAATATATTTCATTTAGCCAAGAAGATTATTTTGTGCACTGATCCTTAAGAGCATTACAACTCGGCAGTGTGTGCTTTACAGCAAGGAGTATGTGCTTTACAGCAGGAATGTGTGCTTTACAGCAGGGAGGGTGTGATTTACTGCAGGGAGTGTGTGCTTTACAGCAAGGGGGTGTGTGCTTTACAGCAGGAATGTGTGCGTTACAGCAGGGAGGGTGTGATTTACTGCAGGGAGGGTGTGATTTACTGCAGGGAGTGTGTGCTTTACAGCAGGGGGTGTGTGCTTTACAGGCAGGAGTGTGTGCTTTACAGCAGGAGTGTGTGCTTTACAGCAGGAGTGTGTGCTTTACAGCAGGAGTGTGTGTTTTACAGCAGGGAGGGTATGCTTTACAACAGGGAGTGTGTGCTTTACAGCAAGGAGTGTGTGCTTTACAGCAGGGGATGTGTGCTTTACAGCAGGGGGTGTGTGCTTTACAGCAGGAGTGTGGTTTTACAGCAGGGAGTGTATGCTTTACAACGGAGTGTCCTACGCAGGTGTGTGCTTTACAGCAGGAGTGTGTGCTTTACAGCAGGAGTGTGTGGTTTACAGCAGGAGTGTGTGCATTACAGCAGGGAGTGTGTGCTTTACAGCAGGGAGTGTGTGCTTTAGAACAGGGAGTATATACATCAAAAAAACAGGAGAAAAAGGCAGCGCCTCATGTGTGGTATTGTTATTCAAAAGTAACAGATAAATGTAGTTAGAGATGCTTACCGGATACAGTTGCGGTAATGTCGCAACTACTTATAGCGCTTTGCTGGTGATTTTCTCCCGACAGCAGATGGGCAATTCTGGGCTGCAGCCTGGGTCCTTCCTTGCACTTAGAATCAGTGCTGGATTTGTTGAACAAGTTTTGAGAAAAATATGCGACCTCTGTACACGGCGCTGCCACAGTTTTCCTGTGGCAGCGCCGTGTACAGAGGTCCCATATTTTTCTCAAAACTTCTTACAACAGGGAGTCTGTGCTTTACAAAAAGGAGTGTGTACTTTACAGCAGGATTGTGTGCTTTACAGCAGGGGGTGTGTGCTTTACAGAAGGGAGTGTGTGCTTTACAGCATGGAATGTGTGCTTTACAACAGGGAGTGTGTGCTTTACAGCAAGGAGTGTGTATGTTACAGCAGGAGTTTGTGTGCTTTACAGCAAGGATCTGTGCTTTACAGCAGAAGTGTGTGTGCACTTTAAAATAGGGTGTGTGTGCTTTACAGCAGGCAGTGTGTGCTTTACAGCAAGGATGTGTGCTTTACATCAGGGAGTTTGTGCTTTACAGCAGAGTGTGTGTGCTCTACAGCAAGGAGTGTGAGCTTTACAGAAGGGTGTGTATACTTTATAACAGGGTTTGTTTGCTTTACAGCAGGGTGTGAGTGCATTACAGCAGTGTGTGTGCTTTATAACAGGCGTTTGTGCTTTGCAGCAGAGTGTGTGTGCTTTAGAGCAAAGGATGTGTGCTTTACAGCAGGGAGTGTATAATTTATAACAGGGTTTGTTTGATTTACAGCAGAGTGTGTGCGCTTTACAGCAGTGTGTGTGCTTTACAACAGAGTGTTTCCTTTACAGCAGGTGTTTGGGTTTTACAGCAGGATGTGTTCTTTATGGCAGCTGTAGTCAATTGGAGTAAATGGACAGAAAAGTGGCTAGAATGTATGGCCTCTTAGGAGAATCCATCCTTGCCCCTAAAGTGATCTTCATAACCCATGTCCAACACCCCAACAAGCGTCACCATATACCTCTAATCGTAACACACATAAAAGACCACACAGGACCCCTTTGAAAAAAATGTTCCACAACCCCTGAAAACTCACCACCGTCTTAAGTTATACTTATCAACATCACTGGTCTTAGAGTTACATTATCTCCTCAATTGACTTTTGATTGGCAGGACCAGGCAGGTGGCAAAGCACAGTGCATGAAGTGCGGCACTGAGATTTTTTTTCTAGAATTGATATGCACCTTTTACAAGATGAGTTCATAATCCATATTCACTTCTTCTGATAAAGCAGCCTACGGGTGCCACATACGGTTAAGCTCATACATGCCTGCTTTCCAGGAGAAAACAGTCCTTCTTGTGGCACCCAGGAAGTTTGCTAAGTCTGCAAGAACTTATGGAGTTCAACCCCTCTACCAGGTATACTGTGTGTTGTTCCTATAGCAGTAAAATAGATAAAATACCCGAGATGACTCTGCTAGCTTTGTCCAGGTCTGTATGGCAAAGCTGACAAAAGAGCTGCAAACAACAGGGAGTATCAGCCTATTGAATCTGATGTGTGACAACTGCAGTATTTCAGAATTTCTTTTATATTGAGCAAGATTTTTCATTTACATCTTAATACAAAAAATCTGATTAAATAATAGCTCATATTCTGAAATGCAAAATAATTAAATTATTTAATTTTCTGATACATTTGCGCCATTTTTTCGCCATATACAGCTAGGTCTATTTCCTGTACCTCCTTATTGTAACACACTACCATGCAGAGCCTCGTTGTGCCCGAACACAACAAGAACAATTAATAATCCCGGATGTGACAGGTCCGCTTTACCCCGGCCTTTTGGATAAAATTGATCTTTCAGATCCTGTCACTTTCTATCTCGCGGACACTAAAACATTTTGATAGGCAAGGAGGCCACATCTCAGGTCTGTGCCGATCTCTCAAGCTGCCAGTAATCGTGCCAAATCCTGTCTGCCCTTTACCCTTCACTTCTCAGCCTCCGTGTCTGTCACCAGTAAGACGCTGAAGGCACCAGACAGCTCCGAAGAAATCTTCTACCTTAGTTTGAGAAATGCAATTCGTTCATCAAAAACATCCAGTTTTATATGATATGTTGTCTGTTTTGGACATTCCCTTTTTGTCAAAAGAGTCCAACTATGTTAAAGGGGTTTTCCAGGATTTAAATATTGATGCCCTATTATCGGGGTATGATGGAGGTCCGACTCCCAGCATCCTTGCCGAAGCGGTCATGGGGCTCATATGAGTGCTGCTCCCTCTTTGCGCTATAAACATTGTATTGTGGCGGTAATTGGTATTACGTTTCAGTCCCATTCACTTTACTAGGACTGGGCTGCAGAAGGGTCATGTGGCCGAAAGGACACATCACAGGTGGAGGACACCTTCCCAAAAACTGATTGGCAGCAATGACTGGAGTTGGACCCTACCAATCAGATATTGATGACTTTTTTGGGGCTAGGTCATCAATTTTCAAGATCATAGATTATACCGCTGCTGAGACCCCCAACAATCAGCTGTAATCTATGGGAGAACCTGACACAAGTGTTCTGTTTCACTACAGTGCCCCCACAGGGGAAATGAAGCATTACACAGCTCTCATTAAAATCATTGACCTATCCTTGTTGGTTACTCTAGAGCAGTGATTTTCAACCAGTGTGCCTCCAGCTGTTGCAAAACTACAACTCCCACCATGCCCTTCTGTAGGCTGATAGCTGTAGGCTGCCTGGGCATGATGGGAGTTGTAGTTTTGCAACAGCTGGAGGCACACTGGTTGAAAATCACTGCTCTAGAGAATACGTGACCGTATCGAACCCATTCTTCACTCCAGCTAATAGATAAGGGTCCCGAACATCAATTTCCTAAGAAATTATTAAGAAATACCTATTAAATGGACAATCGCTTTAAGTTCAGTTGAATTAATCTTGGATTGTGTTTCAGCATATTTCATCTATAGGTTTGGTCTTCAAGCTTTTTAAAAGTCAGGTTGTTGGTCATCCTTGACAACCATATTCCTTTACTAAAATAAGGTACAGTAGCCATGTAACCATCAAAGTCGCCACGGCCTGCCACGGAATCTGCATAAATTATAGCCTATTTATGCCTATATCATGGATTTGGCGTAAATGATGATTGAAATTTACACTGGAGTAGATTTCATTCTGGTGCACGGACTTCTGGAGGACTGCTCCTCGTCATAAATTATAGGCCCCATTGAGGTTATTTCCTGGGGGAGCAGAACCTTCACCACTTTAGAAGATCTGAATGTATGTGCTGTGGACACTGAGTTTTTCGGCTAATTATGCGAAAATCTCATTAGAGTTTGCAGTTTACTTTGCAACTTGGAAGCAGCTGGAACGTGTCAGCTTTCCATGTGTGAGGTGGTAATATCGGAGGCTACGGTATGTGGTATCTGCTTGTACATCATGATGAGCCTAACAAGTCATCTCCTGGTTTATATTGAGCCATTTGGGTTTCTAATGTTTACTGAGGAAATTCACAAAATACTTGGGTTTAATCATCCAGTCCTCAGGGTTTTGTTTTTTTCATTTTCAAAATTCTGTATTTTGGCATTTCTGAATTTATAGGGGATGCTGTTTGACCCTCATCTATCAGTCACAGCAGGGATCGGCTGCCAAGAACGTCTTCCCTCCTTTGGAGGACCTGGTACACCTGTATGTTCTGCTGACAGTCAAATGAGAATTGTGTAATACTTTATTTCTCCTGCGGGGGTGCTGCAGGGTAATTTGACACCTGTTTTAGATTATATCTGATTATTGGTGGTCAACACTAGATTGAAATCCTCTGATCAGCATGTTGGTGGGAGACCCTTCTAGCAGAAAGGGACTATTTAAGGTAAAGCTGAGCTCCACTATCTTATCAAATTATGAGACCCTCTGATTGGCCTGCTCAATCCTCCAAGCAGGTCCACAGGAAGACTTTATGGAAAGCTCCTTGTTTAAACTATAAAAAAAAATAACAACTCTCCATCCAAAAGGGCAAAAAATCCCAGAATTGGACCTAAGAACAACAAATTTCCATGATGAAAGAGTCATGGTGATGGTGGAGCATGAAGGCTACAAAACTTTTACAGTTTCGCTCTTCTAGGATCTGGGACGCTTGGTGACAACCTCTACTGGGACTTTAAAGCAAACATATTGGTTGTCACCCAGAAGTAAGTGAAACTTGAAGATGGCTAAAGAATGAGGACCTTTTTAGTAAAATGTAGTTTTTAAAAATGCTAATTAGTTGATTAATGTCTTTATATATTTTTATAGCCATCAGTGCTCTGCTTTTCTGATATTTCAATTCTCACCACTAGAGGGAGCTTACTGTATACAGTTTATACATTGCATTGAGCTCTTGAGCTCCCTCTAGTGGTGGCTGCAAGTAGCCAAATTTTTGTAATTGAGCTCCATGTCTATGCAGGGAATTTGGAGATTTCTATCGGAAAGACAAGGCTTCGGCCGCTATAAAGACATATCAAGAAATGAATCAACAGAAACTTTTGAACCTGGATGTAAAAGATGGAGACCCACTTTAGGTGTTTCTACGGACTGCTGATTTTTTTTTGGAGGAAATGTTCCTTCCTTATCCTTTATAATCTGAGTGATTATGAGTGAGCAATAATTTTTGTTAAACCGGTCACACTGGGATAATGAATAGAGTGAAAAATGGAGCAGAATGTACAGTACGGGGCGATAAGAGTAATTCAGGAAGCATTTAATCTTTATGGCCGCCGTGTAACATATCCTATTCATTGTAATTTATCTGATCCTTAAGCAGCTTCACAGTACTGTGCACAATGGGCCTGCCGGAGACGGATTCAATTAGGACACAGTAATGGCGCCGGGTAAGAGGATTGCTTCGCTAATGACGATAGATGTTAACGAGATATTTGCAGACAAATAGGAATCTTTTTATTTTTATAAGGAGAATAAAACAGTCACTAAACCCTAGAAATTTAAAAATGTTCAGATTAAAAGCAACAGGGGGTATGTTTACTCGTGCCATCGACTCCTCCAAACGTGACCCACATGTAGTTGAAGAGCGTCTGTCAGCAGGATCAACCCTACTGACTGGTTGATCTTGCTGATTAAAACAATATCTTGCTGATTAAAACATTATCTGACAAACCGCACCCCTGCCGATCAGCCGTTACTATGACAGAATTACACAGCTCGTTCCATTGTGTCAGAGTCTTGCTGATCAGATATTGATGGCCTGTCCTGAGGATAGGCTATTAATAGTAAAATCCTGAATACCCCTTTGAGGCAGAATTCTGGTATTTTTTGCTTAGTAAATCCCCATTATATTTGACCTTCTATGAAGAGAATGGCTGTCATTACATACTGTACATCTATTAAATCTCAGAAGCCAAGACTGTGTGACAAAAACCTTCCACCGATCATGCGCAGAGACCCGACACTTATTATTTACTCGGGTTCTTCCTATAATAATGTCCTAGTTTTACTTCTTATCATTGAAATATTAATGTATCTTCTACATGAAAACACATCAAATGATCAGAGTTTTTGTTCCATATGGAGCTTATTCATTGAGAACCAGCCAGGTTTCCGGAGCATGGGATACAAAAGACCTTGTATATCGCAGAGAGAGAGGCTGCAGCAAATAATAGAAATATTTTTTTTATTTTCTATAATTATGCTTTTCTATTGTTTTAGTGTGTTCTGATACAGTGCTCCAAATCCACTGTGTGCACAACCTTCAGCCACCACTAGAGGGAGCCTGTTTTATATGAGCTCAATAGATTAACTGTTTGCTCCAGAGCTCCCCCTAGTGGTGGCAGCAAGCATTTTATATTTTTATACCCATTTTACTTTAGAAAAATGAAGCTCCAACCACTATAATGAGACAGAATAGTCTAAAAAAAATGGTTCTCTTGTTTCCTGCTTTGCAAGAAAAGGGGTAAGTTGGGTTTTGGGAATAAGGCTTAAAAGGGAATTAGCTATCGATAGGTGGCAGACCTTATTCTTACAGGTTGGTCTAGCTTATTACATGGCCACCGAGAGATTAAACCTTGCATAGGGCTCTAGTTGTGCAGGATAGACTAACACAGAAGCTAGGCTCATCTATCTGTCTAACCGCTACTTTGATGCCTCTGCCCTGCGCCAGTCATTGTACTGGTTGCCCATACTGTACAGAATTCAATTTAAATTGCTTGTCCTCACCCACAAAGCTCTTCACAGTCAGGGGTGCACCACCAATGAGGCCAGGTGAGGCGATCGCCTCAGGCAGAACCAGGTAGGGACAAATGGGGGGCAGTGGAAGGGCCATGAGGAATGAGCGCTTTCATTGTGACACAGGGGTTAGGTTAAGAAATTGGCATTGGGTGGGGAGGGGGGGGCGCCGTTTCAGTTTTCGCCTCAGGCAGCAGAAAAGCTAGGTGAATGTATCCAGCTTGGTCGGCACCAGTGCCATAACTAGAGGAGTTACAACCGGGCACCAACACCTCGGGGGGCCCATAGTGGACACAACCTCATGAGAAAGCAGGAGCCATTACCCTGGACGGATCTCTCTCACTATGCAAATAAGTATATTTTAAAATGTGTAGAATCCACAACCTCAAACATGGCGCCATGGGCTGTCATTGGCGGGGGGCTTTTTGCCGGATCGTCACAGACCCGGCGGCGGTAATAAATAAATGACATACGTATATATTACAAGGCATTATTATTGCTGTTGTGCTGCCGGTACTGTGATTACATAGAATATTAGATCTCGTCTCACTTGGCAGACTCTGAGACGTATGAAAGTTCATAATAAATCTCTTTGATTCCTACTTGAACAATGCTGCAGAAAGGCGAGGAAGAGGAGGAGGCTCCGCTCCCCGGGTGACGGCAGGATTGTATACTTGGCGGAATCAGGACTTGATTAAAGAACTTACAGTAATTTATGCACTCATGGCATTATTCTACTTTATTTGAAGAATGTTACACATTCTTGTATCAAGCAAGTAAACTTGGCTTTGACATACCCCCGATAAGCCATAGCATTAATACTGGTCTAATATTCTGTAGGTCCCTTTGTGCTCCCAAAGCAGCTCTGACCCATTGAGGCATGACCTACCCAAGACCTCGGAAGGTATCCTGAGGTATCTGACACCAACACGATGGCAGAAGATCCTGTAAGTTGCTCGGTGCGGCCTTGGTGGTTTCATATTTCTCTTTTGGATTGAGATCTGGAGGCCAAGTCATCACCTTGAACTTATTGCTATGTTCCTGTACAATTTTTTGCAGTATGGAAGGGTCATTATCTTGAGGCCGCTGACTTTAGGGGGTCACCATAGTCATGAAGGGGGTTACTGGTCTGTACAATGGTTAGGTAGGTGAAACATGTCACATCCACATGGTGTCAGGATCCAAGGTTTTCAGCAGAACATTACCCTAAGCTTCACACTGCTTCTGCCAGCTTGTGCTCTTCCCATAAAGCTCCTGGTGCCATCTCTTCCTCAGGTAAGTGATGCACAGTTATCAGCCCAGACTTCCAGCTTCCACTGCCTCATGGTCCAGTTGTGATGCCCACTTGTCCATTGCAGGCACTTTTGTCAGTAGACAGCGGTCATCACGGATGCTCTGACTGATCTGTGGGTACTAACCCTAACCCTAACCAGCAGGAACCTTGTCAGTTTGGTCTACAGTAGATGTTCTGTGAGACATGACCAGATGGGCTAGACTTCTCACCCCACATGAGCCTTGGGGACACATAACCCTGTCTCTGGTTCTCCAGTTGTACTTCTTGGACCACTTTTGGTAGGTACTACCCAGTGCATCCTAGGAGCTCCGCACAAGACTGTCCATTCCAGTGATGCTCTGGCCAACTGTCATCTAGCCACCATATTTTGGCCACTTACGAAAGTCATTCAGATGCTTACACTTGCTTGCTTTTCCTGCTTCCAACACATCAACTTCAAGCACTGGCTTTTATAGAGCCAAACGACCACTCAGGAGATGAGAGAAAGGGGCTCAGAGAACCCAAACCTGATGGACTTGACTGTGAATGTCATCCTGCAGCTTGCTGTGTATTAAAGTACACACAGGCTGCAGGAGCCAAAAGGAGAAAACTTTGTAATAAAAAACAATTGGAAAAATGTATGAAATGCAATAAAATTATTTGATCCAAGGAGTCCATAGCCCATCACATCAGTTTTGCCTGGAGGGTTCCTTTAAGATCAAATGCTTGACTTCCATCTCTGACATTGTTTTATGAGCATACTTAGTGTGATCTATATTTTACTCCTTGCAGCGGGAAGGGGAATATAGACATCAGGGAGGATCATTAAAAGCACATAAGGAGGAATAATTCAATCAAATACACATCCTAAATTAGACTACGAAGGCTGGATTTTCTGCGGACGTTATTAACCGATTATATAAATTGATGGTCAGCGATCTGCTGCTTTCCAGCAGTTGTATAAGGCTATTATTTCTGTGTCCACTTTTTAGCTTTCTGCCACTTTTTAATATTAATATAATATTAATATTATATTAAAATAATAAATTAAAAAAAACTATAAAATTATAATATTTAAATGTATTGTTTTTTTTTTGCAGTGCCCTCAGTATATATATATTATGCCCTCCATAGTGCCCCCAGTATAAATAATGAGTCGCATTGTGCCCCCTGTACTAAATGGTCTCCAGTTGTGTCCCAGTATAGATATTATCCCCCAGTTGTGCCTCTATATATAATTTCCCCGCCAGGGGCGTAGCTAAAGGCTCATGGGCCCTAGTGCAAGAGTTCAGCTCTGGCCCCCTTCCCTCAGTGCTTTGTAGCCAGGGGCAGGGAAGCACATAGCCTTCGTGCTGCCTGAGGCAAATTATGAAACAGCATCCGCCCCCCCCCCCAATGCCAAATTCTTGACATAACCCCTTCCCTCCAGCCAGAGGTGTAACTTGACCAGCATGCACTTTCTATAATACATGTCTTCTTATGTAGCCCAAGGGTCTTTGGGTCCCTCAGGCTCCTGGGCCTGGTAGTGACTGCTACCTCTGCTACGCCCCTGCTCCCCACCTTCACCTCATCCCCACTAGTACCAGCATTAAAAAAATCATAATAAAATACCTCATCCACTTGAACGCGTCGGGACACTTGCTCCTTGAAACTTTACTATTCACTGGATGCAGTAGAACCTGACTTTCCCAAGATCACAATGTCATACAGTATGTGACATCACGCCTCTGGGAGCGCAGGTCTAGCCACATTTAGTGAATGGCAAGTGTTCAAAGCGCTAGTGTCCCATGCGTTCAAGTGGATAAGGTGAGTATTTTTTAAGGCTATGTATACCTTTTGAGGGCAATTTTTTTAATCATTGCATTGTACTCATTTTGAGCTAAAAATAATTTTTTGAATTGGTCTCTATTAAAAATATGGCTTCCCTTTTCAATACAGAACTGAGATGCTCTAGTAGCAGCCTGTGGATTTTCTGTCTTTTCAGTCATCTAGGGAGCTGACGGACTCCTTATCTCTGCTCTCTGATTTTATAAACACTCATTAGAGCTCAATTCTTATCTTACTGATAAGAATGTAGCTTAAATACTATATGACCTCTTAGTAGTTTAGAGATAAGGGATATTAGATCACCGCCACAAAGTGAAAGTTAGAAAAACTGTTAACCCTTTGTGACAGAATGGCTCAATATTTCTAGTAAAGGCCAATTGAAAAAAGGATTTTTTAGCCAAAAATTATGAACACTATTTTAACTACTCACCCTCTTGGCTGTTTTTAACAGCCATTAGACAGCTGCACTGCTGTCTATACAACCGTGTAAATAGACTTTAACTGGTCGTGTAAATGTAGCCTAACTACAACTCCCAGCATGTCTTGATGATACAAGGCATGCATTAAGCCACCCCCCCCTTCCCCACTGCAAACATTGCCGCAGCGCTAATTATGAGCTACATCGCCTCATTAGTAGGTTTGGAGTCTTCCTTCCCTTTGTGTCGGGTAATTAAATAGATGTTCTGAAGAATTTCGAAGCCGGCGCTGTTATCACTTCATTAGGTAGAGGAGAGTCCCCACTGAATAATGGCGGAGAGCGGCACTTGATATTATCCCCAGAACTGATCACAGGGAACATTTGCACTGTACACAATCGTTATGCAATTAGAATAAATTAAGAAACATTTTAAGGCTGATTTACTGTATGCAAATGTTGTAATATGTGTTCAGCAGCTGCTACAATTACGGCATTACAAATACAAATTAGCGGGCGGATTTAACCTCGTTATATCAGGCGTTACATCTGCAAGCTGCTAAAAGTTTTTTCGGAGATACTTTCGGAGCGAGCTTGAATCTCACATCTGTCTTCCCGGTCCGCGTCTTGTTGACATTTAGGTAATTGCATATTGATATTTGGTGTTTTATGGTTCTGAGAGATTAAACGAACGAGGCTCCCGATGCATTTGTAAAAGAAAATATCATTTTGTAATATTATACGGCTTAATGATGGAGGGAGAAAGAGAACGGCACAAAAGCAAAATTTCCATCTAAATTTCATTAACCTACCTTTTGAAGTCAAAGACTGAAACTGGCTTGGTTCTACAGTTTTCCAAAACAATCTACTACAGTATCTCAAAAAAGTTGGAGTGGAACCCTAGACAGGTATCACCCTCTTGGTGATACATGTCTAGGGTTCCACGCCAACTTTTGGTCGCCCAAGTTTTGAAAAATTTGATTCGGCAGCTTTGCCGAACGTCGTCAAGAAATTTGATTCATTCCAAATTACTTTGTTATGAATCACCTTCCATTGTATGGAGCGGGCGCAATGATGGGGAACAGCGATCGTGCTGCCCCTTGTCATTTAACCCCTCAGATGCCGTGTTCAACACTGATCGCAGCATCTGAGACTGACATTCAGGTGCTCAGGGGTTAATCCAGGTTTAAAAAATAAATAAATTATACTCACCTCATCCACTTAATCACATAGAGGCTGTCCACTCCTGTCTTAATTGAAGAAAACCCGCTGAAGTATCCAAAGGGGACTTTGATCCGAATTTCAGGAAACATTTGATTTGCCACAAAGCCGAATTTTCTCACGCTTCGGGGTAATTAATTAATTTTTCCTAAAATGGTGGCTAAAAGTAAAAAACATTATACTCAACTCATCCACTTGATCGCGGAGAGTCCGTCCGTTCCCGTCTTCATTGATGAAAACCCGCTAAAAGACCTGTGGCGAGCGTGAAGACATCATCACTGTGCACGGACAGTGTCTTCATGTGGTGACATCTTCGCGCTCGCCACAGGTCCATTGGCAGATTTTCTTTAATTATGATGGGAGCAGACAGTCTCTCCGCAATCAAGTGGATGAGTTGAGTATAATGTTTTTTTTACTTTCAGCCACCATTTTAGGAAAAAATGATTCATTCCCATGAAGAGTGAGGAAATTCAGCTTCATGGCAAATCAAATTTTCTTGAAATTCAGATCAAAGTCCACTTGGGATACATCGATTCGCTCAACACTAGTGTCTAGTAGTTGTCTTAGCAATCTTTGCTTCTCCATAGGTGACTTTCTGGGCTGTGCAGTCCTAAACTTCAGGTGGGAGAGTTCTAAGTTCATTGAGCTACCTACCCTTTGATGATGAGAACCAAAAGGCTAGGACTAACCTGTCTACAGGTGGATACCACTGTCTTCTGAAAATGTTTAGTAACTGATATATTGACTAAAGAGCCAAGAGGGTATAAATTTAAAGTAGAACTCTCGCAAAATTTTTCATTCTCTCACCTGTTAGAAAGCTGCATGATATAATCTGTAGTGCAATCTTCTCATCAGTAACTGTATCTGAGCGCTATCCCCTCTCTTCTTATTGTAGCTGTGTCATGTGACCAACTCTCTGACCTCCAACTGACCCAGGACAGGAAGCCAGCCACTTCTCTATTCATTCCTATGAGACTCAGTGAGGCTCCCATAGGAATACATAGAGAAATAGACTTCCTGTCCACATATAAGATGCTGTATGAGTTGGTGAGTCTGATTGTTGGTCACATGACACAGATGAGAAGCATCAGGGAGATATAACTCACAAATACAGACACTGGTAAGAAAATGACATTCACTACAGATTACATCATGTACCTTTCTAGCCGGACAGAGAATAACATTTTTGCGGGAGCTCTTCTTTAAGTGTTTCATGGGGACTTCTGGTTGCACAGTGGAAGGTCACTGTAAAACCTTGCGAGTCTCCAACCCTGACCAAGTTGGAATTCTTGATTATCAAATTACACTCTGCTCTAAAGGGAACCATGAGCAGTTCAAAGACTTTGAGATGAGGTATTTGATAGCTACCTTAGCAATCCCTTCAACCTCTGCAGCATCTTCCTATGAAAGTTACAGACTTGGTGTTCTAGGTCACTGGAGGCACCTACTCTATGTGATTGAGAACATAAAGACTGAAACAGTTTTGTCTACAAGTAAATGTTCTGCCCTAGCAAAGCCCAAGACATTTGAAAATGTCTAGTAATTGAGATACTGACTAAAGAGTGTCATATGTGTAAGGCTAGGGCGTCATGACCAGTTTTAGCTTAAAGAAGAACTCCCACAAAAATTTTTATTCCATGTCCTGCTAGAAATGTACATGATGTAATCTGTAGTGAATGTCATTTTCTTACCAGTGTCTGTATTTTTGACTTATATCATCCTGAAGTTTCTTATCTGTGTCATGTGACTAGGAATTAGACCCACCAACTCACACGTCATCTTATGTGTGGACAGGAAGTCTAATTCTCTATGTATTCCTATAGGAGCCTCACTTTCAGTCTCATAGGAATAAATAGAGCAGTGACTGGCTTCCTGTCCTGGGTCAGTTGGAGGTCAGGGTTTTGGTCACATGACCCAGCTACAATAAGAAGAAAGTGGATAACTCTCAATTAGAGTCCCTGATAGGAAGATTACATTCACTACAGATTATATCATGCACCTTTCTAACAGGTCAGAGAATAAAAATTTTTGCGGGAGTTCTTCTTTAACCACCTAACTGTTTTGCCAGAGTGGAGCTCTAGCAGTGGGAAAAGTAGCTAACTGGAGGAGGAGGGCTGCTTTAGATGCTGCTACCTCCTGAATGGTAGCAGCTACAAACACGCAACTGATCTTGTTTGAAAGCAGACATTCGAAGCTTTCAGACAATACCAAAAAGATAGCAATATGTTCAGGACAGAGAAAGATATCACTGATAGAAATCGGGATACTGTGAATGCAGCTAAAAATGAAAGTAAAAACAGGTTTCACTCGCGATTATTCCCAACTTGATTTCTAACAGTGATTTCTCCTCTGATGCTTGGACTTTAGCTGTCAGGTATTAAAGCCTGGACTGTCAGCTTTCAGACAAGACCAAATGCATGTTTCTAGCTGCTATCATTGAGGAGATATCACCCTCCCCCTCCAGTTAGCTACTTTTCACACTGCCCGAGCTGGACTCGGGCAGAACAGTTAGGTGGATAAAGGGGTTTTCCAGGATTTTACTACTGATGATTTATCCTCAGGATAGGTCATCAGTATCTGATCGATGGGGGTCCGACACCCGGGACCCCTGACGATCAGCTGTTTGAGAAGGTACCGGCGCTCCTGTGAGTGCCGCTACCTTCTCGCAGCTTACCAAGCACAGCGCCGTACATTGTACAGCGGCTGTGCTTGGTATCGTGCTCAGCCCCATTCACTTGAATTGGTTTGAGCTGCTTCTAGGCCACGTAACCGATGAATGTGACGTCACTGGCCTAGGAAAAGCTAAGCTGATCGGCGGGGGTCCCGGGTGTCGGACCCCCACTGATCAGATACTGATGACCTATCCTGAGGATAGATTATCAGTAGTAAAATCCCAGAAAACCCCTTTAAGAATGGATCCTCTGGTGAGATATTTCTACAGTGTACAGAAGTGCTGCGCTTGTTTTGGGGACTCCTCAATTTTTATCTTTGGACATTTAGGAAAGTATCTTTATTTGATTATCTTTTAGGCTTGTGAGTGTTTGTGAGGTTCTGGAAATTGGTCTCCGATTAGGTGTGGTCTCTTGCCATACCTTTGATGTTGAGGATAGTCATGTATACTGTCCCATGCAACAAACAACATTCATTTTCTGAGACGGACCAACTAATATTAGGATATATTATCAGAAACGAGAATGGGTTCCAGAACCATGAAGATAAAGAAAGTCTATTCCAAAATGTACATATGATTTCAATGTAACTGAATGCTTTGCTAGGACAGAGGTTGCATTTTATGGACCTTGTATGGTTCTGTTTTTCTCATCCGAACAAAGATTATCATAGGGTTTATCAAACATTGGTTCATTCGAACCGCTGGAGGTTCAGGTGCGACCCTAATACCACCACTCAAATATGGTCTTCTGAAACCAGTCTACCACTATCTATTCCACATTTTTACCACCACAAAGTCTATTCGAGTCACATTTTCTTGTCCTTCATTCACATTGACTTCTCCTCGTCACTAAGATCTCTTCATCTAACTGATCGTCTTACAAATGCAAATTTTGATAATTCACACTCTGATCAAAAGAGGTTGGAAACTGTTTAATGGGTCATTGTAGAAAAGGATCTTTATAAATATCATGCTACTGTACCTTCCAAGAGGTTGTAAATTATTGTTTTATTTTTGTTTTGTTTTTCTTTGGATTCCACGGTTGTCTGCTCTTGGGTTATTTTGAAATCATTGAAGTCCTTGTAGGCCATGATCATTTTTCTGAGGCAGTCCTTGCTGTTGTTATCTTAGAATTTCCAGTGGCTGAAGCCCTACAGGGACCCATTAATGACTATCCCGTCGAGTGGAGACCACGTCGTGACCTCAGGAATGAAGCCTACAGACATGAGATAGAAAGCCGGTGAGATATTGTAATTCCTGTGCTTACAAAAAAGATCAGTCTTTTTTTTTTTTTTTGCTGTGCCCTGATTTGACTCCTATGTGCCGTCTCTGAAGCCCCATCTCCACTGACTGCTGAAAAGTCACAGACATTATCTCCTTCTAATCAGCTCCGGCAAATGAAGGGCGCCCTGTACAATAGAACACGGGGGAAGATGAAGGGAATCAGCAGATTCTCAGGTTTGTAAATTGTCAGAATCGTTCTCGATAAAAGATGAAGTCTTAGATACATATTTATTTTATATTCCGCTCCTGGCCTCCATTTATCAGGACACAGCATCGTTCGCTCCGATTCTGTAAAGAGAAGATGATTGCCGCTGATCACTGATGTGCCGCTTTGCCAGTCAGATAACAGAAAGAAGTAGATTCGGCTGCTATGGGTGACTGCGCCATGATTGATTACCTGTAGTCAATATAAATTATTCTTAAAGGGATACCTCCTTCAGAAAGGGGTATTTGTAAACTAAATTTTCGTAGAAAACTTTTTTTTACATTTTTAGCTTTTTTTTTTTTCACTTAGTCAGTACTATACATGTCACCAGGATCAACCCTAATTGTTTTCATGCTGATTAAAACTATACTTTTCTTTTATCTGTATGCTAAACAGCTGCAGAGATGGTTGCATTTTCATTCATATGCAAATTGGAAGTTCAAGCACCAAGAGGCGGGGCTGAATCCTTTGAGCACTACTTTGTAACACCCCCTGTGCTCTGAACACTCCCCCTCCCATTGATTGACAGGGCTGAGAGCACAGCTGTGTCCTGGCTTGTTGAAAATGATGACTAAGACAGGCCTCCTGGCCCATCCCCTTCCCCTCATCACGCCATGCCCACTTATTTAGACCTGGCGTGAGGCGGGAGAAGTCGCAAATTGTGGTGCAACTAACCATTGTGCTGCAATCTGCGCCTAATTTAGGTGTATTTGAGGTTAGTAAATGTACCCCTATATCATTATCATATTGAGAATAATGTTTTAGGCTTAAAAAGCTAATAAATAATACTGGTTCCTTTATAATCATATATTGTGCCTGTGACTAAACCAGTGATAGGTTTTGGGTTTCTAAGCAAAAAAAACAAAACACTATTCTCAATATATTAAGGTCTATTATTGTTATTATATATTATTTATTATTGTGTAGCCTTTTATTACAGGTTAAATGATTATCTACATGCATGGCAGACCACTTACCACAAGTTATAGCATTACCACATAGAGATGCCTGATTTTTCTATGCTTAGAACCTAACACATATTACTGGTGTCTTTCTAATCATATATTGTTCCTGTGAATAAAGCAGTAATATGTAGATGTATGAGCAGATCTCAGTGTGGTGAAGCTATAGTATATAAAGTATATAAAGTATATGATAGGTAAATGCTGCGACACAGCTCTGCCCTCAGCATGTCTACCCCTGTCAATCAAGGGGAGGAAGGAGTGTACAGAGCATCCGGAGTGTTACATAGTAGTACTCAGACGATTCAGTCCCACCTCCTGGTGCTCCAGTTGCTCATTTGCATATGAATACAAATACAGATATTTCTGCAGCTGTTTATCATACAGACAAAAGAAAGGCATAGTTTTAATCAGTATGATAAGCCCTACCAGGCAATATGTCTGGTTTAATAGGGTTGATCCTGGTGACAGAGCCTCTATATTTATGGACACTATTGAAGCAGTTTTTTTTATGATTGCATGTTACTCATTTTGGGCTAAACTGATTTTTTTAAGTTGGTCTTTATTAAACATTTTCAGCAGTCTTTGTGATACATGTGGTTAAAAATCAGTCCATTTGCAGATTCTCACTCATAAGCCGTCAGCTGAAGCCTTATCTCTGATGTCCTGATCTCATAAATAGAGATGAGCGAGTAGTGTTCGATCGAGCTGGTATTCGATCGAATACTACGCTATTCGGCGTACTCGATTTCGTTCGAGTATAACGGCGATGGCGCACTTAGAATTCGTTTCCCCTCCCACCTTCCCTGGCGCTCTTTTTCCACCAATCACCATGCAGGGGGGGGTATGACATGCACGCTGAGCACGCTGGCAGCGCGAAAACGGCGTCTACATGGAGTGGCTGGAAAAACCATGTGACCTCGAATATTAAAAACTCAGCTCTTCCTGCTCGTACGCATATGCTGCGTGAACTTAGTCAGGGACAGAGGCTGGAGAAGGGAGAGACAGGTTTTAGCTGTTGGACAGGCAGGAGCGTGATTAAAAGCCCTTATCAGGGCTACTATAGTGCAGTACAGTGATAGCTTTACTACAAGATACACTTTACAGAGAACGGCTGCCGTATTCAGGGATAGCTGCTGGAGTAGGGACAGAGAGAGGCATTAGTGGTGTATTAGGTGCTCTGCTACATACCAAACTATATTTGGCACTAC
>ONZH01026118.1:0-172307 GCA_900303285.1 Rhinella marina | reverse complement strand
AGTCTCTTCTGCTTGTTGCGTGTCCTTAGCAGTGGTTTCCTAGCAGCTTTTTACCATGAAGGCCTGCTGCACACAGTCTCCTCGTAACAGTTGTTGTAGAAATGTCTGCTGCTAGAACTCTTTGTGGCATTGATCTGGTCTCTAATCTGAGCTGCTGTTAACCTGCGATTTCTGAGGCTGGTGACTCGGATTAACTTATCTTCCGCAGCAAAGGTGACTCTTGGTCTTCCTTTCCTGGGGCGGTCCTCATGTGAGCCAGTTTCGTTGTAGCGCTTGATGGTGTTTGCGATTGCACTTGGGGACACTTTCAAAGTTTTCCCAATTTTTCGGACTGACTGACCTTCATTTCTTAAAGTAATGATGGCCACTCGTTTTTCTTTACTTAGCTGCTTTTTTTCTTGCCATAATACAAATTCTAACAGTCTATTCAGTAGGACTATCAGCTGTGTATCCACCTGACTTCTGCCCAACACAACTCATGGTCCCAACCCCATTTATAAGGCAAGAAATCCCTCTTATTAAACCTGACAGGGCACACCTGTGAAGTGAAAACCATTTCAGGTGACTACCTCTTGAAGCTCATCAAGAGAATGCCAAGAGTGTGCAAAGAAAGCAGTAATCAAAGCAAAAGGTGGCTACTTTGAAGAACCTAGAAAATAAGACATATTTTCAGTTGTTTCACACTTTTTTGTTAAGTATATAATTCCACATGTGTTAATTCATAGTTTTGATGCCTTCAGTGTGAATCTACAATTTTCATAGTCATGAAAATACAGAAAACTCTTTGAATGAGAAGGTGTGTCCAAACTTTTGGTCTGTACTGTATATATATATATATCCCTTTTAAGATTCCCCTGCAGGCACTAATATTTTGATCCCTTGTCCTATTCACCCTAATATTAGATTTTGATACGCTCTTTACTAAGCTGTGCCCCTGGACAGCGCAGCAGGGGGGTTAACATGGCAGCCATGGGCATCACGATTTCACTGCGGGGTCACCAATTGGAAGGCAGAGGGAGCCACATCCCTCTGCCTTAACTCACAGATGCCGCGATCAGCGTTGATCATGGCATATGAGAGGTTAAATGACAGGGTTCATAGGGATAGCCATTCATTGCGGCCAGGTGTCTGTTGTATGATACAGTTGGCACCTGCCGCGTATGGAGTGGGCTCACTGCAGCATCCCGCTCCATACTTTCCCTCAGCCACCGTGGCGTATGGGTATACCTGATTTATAGCGATTCATGACAAATTAATTTGTAACAAAACAAATTTCTTAGCAAACGCAAATTTTCCAAATCTAAGTTTTCAAAACTTCTCTCATCTCTAGTTCCCATAAAAGAAAATGCTATGACCTATAGTAAGTGGGTGATCCTGTTATAGATTTGCAATGGGGCCCAAAAGTTTCAAGTTATGCTTTCTTCAATGCTATAACCTTGTCTTTCCATATCAGTGAAATTTAATGACAATCCATTTAATGCATGAAGAAGAAAATTCTACTAAAAACAGTGCTATTTTTAATAAAAAAAAGTGAATAAGTCAAAAGTGAGTGAAAAGAATATGTGAGAATGTTATATATTAATAATGTAAAATATTAAATACTGGATTAAATATATTTAATACCCTAATGCTGCAGCAATACTTCATTTATTAAGACATCTTAAATAGAGATGAGCGAGCACTAAAATGCTCGGGTGCTCGTTATTCGAGTCGAACTTTTCCCGATGCTCGGGTGCTCGTTTCGAATAACGAACCCCATTGAAGTCAATGGGAGACTCGAGCATTTTTTGCAGGGGACCGGGGCTCTGCCTAGGGAAGGCTGGGTGAAAACCTGGAAACCTCAGAAAATGATGGAAACACCACGGAAATGGACAGGAAACAGCAGGGGCAGCATGTAGGGATGCCTCTGAGGCTCCCTAATTGCACCATTTTTTCTAAATCTGGCCAATAGTCTGGGGATGACCCCAAGGCAATTTTCAGGGACACGGTAATGGTGACCCTCTTAAAAATGCTGCCTGACAACCTGGCGGTGAACCCCTGATTGTCTGTCTTTCAATAAGATTGCAGTGTAAAGCATGGTGGTGAGCCTCAGTAATAAGATTGCAGTGTAAAGCATGGTGGTGAGCCTCAGTATGACTTTTTAGATGGAGATTGCATGTGGTCACGTACTCCCTGGAACCCCATAGTCACCCCTTCTCTGATGTGCTACCCCAGAACATTCTCTGCCCCAATTCGCAAGACCTTTTGCAGTCTCCGTGTGCTGACAGTGGGGATTTACCAGTGTTGTCTGAGGAGGTGGTGGACAATGGCGAGACACAGGTGTCGGGGGGTGAGGTAGTTGTATGGGAAGCAAGTTACAGTGGGGACTCCTTGGGGGACTTTCTCATGATGGGACAGATTCAATTGTGTTTAGAAAGGCTGATGGGCTTCCGTCAGCACTGTGTGTATAGAACCCCATGGCCTTTCATAAAAATAGTCTGGCGATGACCCCAAGGCAATTTTCAGGGACACGGTAATGGTGACCCACTTAAAAATGCTGCCTGACAACCTGGCGGTGAACCCCTGATTGTCTGTCTTTCAATAAGATTGCAGTGTAAAGCATGGTGGTGAGCCTCAGTAATAAGATTGCAGTGTAAAGCATGGTGGTGAGCCTCAGTATGACTTTTTGGATGGAGATTGCATGTGGTCACGTACTCCCTGGAACCCCATAGTCACCCCTTCTCTGATGTGCTACCCCAGAACATTCTCTGCCCCAATTCGCAAGACCTTTTGCAGTCTCCGTGTGCTGACAGTGGGGATTTACCAGTGTTGTCTGAGGAGGTGGTGGACAATGGCGAGACACAGGTGTCGGGGGGTGAGGTAGTTGTATGGAAGCAAGTTACAGTGGGGACTCCTTGGGGGGACTTTCTCATGATGGGACAGATTCAACTTGGGTGGATCAGGCACAGGAACAGATCAATTTTTTTTTTTGTGTGTGTTTATTTAACTTTTATTTAGCACAAATAACCACAGAGATATTTATTCGTTCTCTTCGCTGCGCAGTCTGGCGTTGGGGTTCGTCACTTTGATGGCGAGCTGTGCCGCTCTCTCCACAATGGTCTTTCGGTTCTTTGAGGAGACGTTGTGGGCGATTTCTGCACAGAAGGACTTGTTGCTCATCAACAGAACCTCGAGCTCCTTGACATTGTGGACCAGGAATTTGCGGAACCCTGTGGGCAGCATGTGTTTGGTCTTCTTGTTGCTACCGTACCCAATGTTGGGCAATATAGATACGCAGGTAATATTATTTTTCACACCTATCCCAAAAAAAAATTTACGCAGTTTGCGCAAATAAAACTGGAAACTGGAACTGGAGAGAGGGCCTGTAGGTGGACCTCCAGAAAAATTGTTTGGAGAGAGGGCCTGTAGGTGGACCTCCGGAAAAATTGTTTGGAGAGAGGGCCTGTAGGTGGACCTCCGGAAAAATTATTTGGAGAGAGGGCCTGTAGGTGGACCTCCGGAAAAATTGTTTGGAGAGAGGGCCTGTAGGTGGACCTCCGGAAAAATTGTTTGAAGAGAGGGCCTGTAGGGGGCCCTCCTGAAAAATTGTGGTAAAAGAGTGCCAGTTGGACCTCTGAAAAATGGCGTTTTTTTGGTCAGCGTTAGGCAAAGACGATATGGAGGAGGAGGAGGAGTAGGAGGAGTAGAGAAGAGGAATCGGATACATAAGTAATGTTAATCTTTAGCTGCTTTCCCCCGGAGGAGATTTGAATTCCGGTGAAATCCAGGCTTTGTTCATTTTAATAAGCGTCAGCCTGTCAGCGCTGTCAGTTGACAGGCGTGTACGCTTATCGGTGATGACGCCACCAGCTGCACTGAATACCCGCTCTGACAGCACGCTAGCGGCAGGGCAGGCCAGCACCTCCAAGGCGTACAGCGCCAGTTCAGGCCACGTGTCCAGCTTTGAAACCCAGTAGTTGTATGGAGCAGAGTGATCACGCAGGACGTTGGTATGGTCAGCTAGGTACTCCCTCACCATCTTTCTGTACAGCTCCCCCCTACTCTGCCTAGACTGGGGACAGGTGACAGTGTCTTGCTGGGGTGACATAAAACTGGCAAAAGGCCTTGGAGAGCGTTCCCCTGCCAGTGCTGGACAAGCTGCCTGCTCGCCTCCTCTCCCCCGCTACTTGGCCCACAGAACCATGCCCTCTGCCGCTAGTGGCGTCAGATGAAAAGGATTGTTTCAGCTTGTGCACCAGGGCCTGTTGATATCTATTCACTCTCATACTCCTTTCCTCTGCAGGGATGAGAGTGGAAAGGTTCTGCTTGTACCGTGGGTCCAGGAGAGTGAACACCCAGTAATCGGTGTTTGAAAAAATTCTTCTAACGCGAGGGTCACGGGATAGGCAGCCTAACATGAAGTCTGCCATGTGCGCCAGAGTCCCAACACGCAAGAATTCCCTCTCCTCACTGGCCTGACTCTCCATTTCCTCCTCCTCCAAGTCCTCCTCTTCAGCCCATACACGCTCAAGAGTTAAGGACTGAGCACTGGTACCCTCTTCTGTCTCGCCGACATTCTCCTCCTCTTCCTCCTCATCCCCCTCCTCCAATACGCACTGAGAAACACACCGGAGGGTGCTCTGGCTATCAAGCGACGTATCTTCCTCCACCGTCTCTTGTGACAAGCGCAAAGCATCCGACTTGATGCCTGGCAGTGAGTTTTTCAACAGGCAAAGCAGCGGGATGGTGAGGCTGATAATGGCGGCATCGCCGCTGACATCTGTGTTGACTCCTCAAAGTTACTCAACACCTGGCAGATATCAGACATCCACGTCCACTCCTCATTGTAGACTTGAGGAATCTGACTGACCTGACTACCAGTTCTGGTGGAAGTTGACATCTGGCAGTCTACAATCGCTCTGCGCTGCTGGTAAACTCTGGATAACATGTTTAATGTCGAATTCCATCTCGTGGGCACGTCGCACAACAGTCGGTGAGCGGGCAGTTGTAGGCGGCGCTGCGCTGTCCTGAGAGTGGCAGCATCTATGGTCGACTTGCGGAAATGCGCACAGATGCGGCGCACCTTGGTGAGCAAATCAGACAGATTGGGGTATGTCTTGAGGAACCGCTGAACTATGAGATTGAACACGTGGGCCAGGCATGGCACATGTGTCAGTCTGCCGAGTTGCAGAGCCGCCACCAGGTTACGCCCGTTGTCACACACAACCATGCCTGGCTTGAGGTTCAGCGGTGCCAGCCACACATCGGTCTGCGCCATGATGCCCTGTAACAGCTCTTGGGCGGTGTGCCATTTGTCACCTAAGCTCAGCAGTTTGAGCACCGCCTGCTGGCGCTTACCCACGGCACTGTTGCTGCACCTAGAGCTACCGACTGAAGGCACCGTGCCCACGGATGGTAATTCGGAGGAGGAGGTGGAGGAGGAGGAGGGGTCGGAGGAGGAGGCATAGTATGTCTGAGAGACCGTGACCGAGGTAGGCCCCGCAATCCTCGGTGTGGGCAGTACATGAGCGGCCCCAGGGTCAGTCTCGGTCCCAGCCTACACCAAGTTAACCCAATGTGTTATCAGCGAGATGTAGTGTCCCTGCCCGGCAGCACTTGTCCATGTGTCCGTGGTTAGGTGGACCTTCTCAGAAACAGCGTTGGTCAGGGCATGGAGGATGTTCTGTGACACGTGCTGGTGTAGGGCTGGGACGGCACATCGGGAAAAATAGTGGCGGCAGGGGACCGAATACCGAGGGGAAGCCACCGCCATGAGATTGCGAAAGGCCTCGGTCTCTACCAGCCTATAGGGCAGCATCTCCAGGCTCAGCAATTTGGAGATGTGGACGTTGAGGGCTTGGGCATGTGGGTGGGTGGAACTGTATTTCCTCTTGCACTCCAGCGTCTGCTGTAAAGACAGCTGAACGCTGCGCTGGGACACATTGGTGGACACTGTGGAGGATAGTGGAGGCGAAGGTGTGGTTTTCCGGCGGGAGGCGCTCGTGCCTGGGTCCTGGGCAGGGGGTTGACTAGCAGAGGCAGAGAGTGACACAGGGGAAGGAGCAGTAGGTGAACGGCCTTGGTTCCATTGAGTGGGGTGTTTAGCACTCATATGCCGCTGATGCACCAGCTCTGGCCCTGCTTCTCCCTCTGGCCACACCACTGTCTCTTCCAACCTGTTCTGGTGCAGCACTCGCCTCCGCCTCAGAAGCACTGTCTTCACTCGGCTTATCAACCCAGCTTGGACAAGTCACCTCGTCATCCTCCGATTCCTCAGTCTTCTCCCCCCTCGGACTTCCTGCCCTGACAACAACTTCACCACTGTCTGACAACCGTGTCTCCTCATCGTCCGACACCTCTTTACAAACTTCTTCCACTAAGTCAACATTGTCATCATCATCATCATCATCATCACCCACAGACTGCGACAGTTGGAAAACTTGGGCATCGGGAACGAGGTCAGCAGCAACCTGAGAAGTGGTTTGTGACTCTGGGAAGGGTCCAGAAAACAGTTCCTGAGAGTATGCCGGATCGCATTCCAAATTTTCCTGGGAGGGGGCAGACTGGGGGGAAGGAGGTTGAAGGAGGTTGAGGTGGAGGAACCAGAGGAGTGCTCCCTTGGGTAACGTGGGTGGACTGCGTGGAAGACTGACTGGTGGACAAATTACTTGAAGCATTGTCCGCAATCCACGACATCAGCTGTTCGCACTGTTGTGGTTTCAACAGTCCTCTACCACGTGTCCCTGTAAGTTGAGACATGAAGCTAGGGAGTGTAGCTCTGCGGCGTTCCCCTGCTCCCTCATCAGCAGGTACTGTCTCACCCTGCCCAGGACCATGGCCTCTGCCCCCTGCAGTAACTGAATGCTCATGCCCACGCCCTCGTCCTCGACCCTTAGCCCTGGGGTTCAACATTTTCTGTATATAAGTGTATTATATAAAATATAAAAAATAAATCGGCCTGCTGTACTGAAACCCACAAACTTGTTCAGTCTGGTTGAATTAAGTGACGTACAGAAAGTGTCACCTGGACAGAAAATACGGATTGGAGTGAGTGTACTGAACTGTGACAGACAGAATGGTTCCACGCAGCTGTGTGAAATGGATTTGTATCACTGAGCTAAAACAACAAAAAAACTATTTTTTTAATTTTTTTTTTGTAGTTTAGTTTTTTTGGGAACGTGACATGCAGAAACTATCGTAGAGCTAACTGACACCCTGCTGACGGTGGCTGTTTTGACTGCGACACAGACAAATGTCGCACAGAGGTTTTTGGGATCAAGCTATATATGTGACTGCAAAAGACCTGGTTGTATTAAGTGACGTACAGAAAGTGTCACCTGGACAGAAAATATGGATTGGAGTGAGTGTACTGAACTGTGAAATACAGAATGGTTTAACACAGCTATGTGAAATGGATTTGTATCACTGAGCTAAAACAACAAAAAAACTATTTTTTTTATATATTTTTTTGTATTTTTGTTTTTTTGGGAACGTGACGTGCAGAAACTATCGTAGAGCTAACTGACACCCTGCTGACGGTGGCTATTTTGACTGCGACCCAGACAAATGTCGCACAGAGATGTTTGGGATCAAGCTATATACGTGACAGCAAAAGACTTGGTTGTATTAAGTGACGTACAGAAAGTGTCACCTGGACAGAAAATACGGATTGGAGTGAGTGTTCTGAACTGTGACACACAGAATGGTTCCACGCAGCTGTGTGAAATGGATTTGTATCACTGAGCTAAAACAACAAAAAAACTATTTTTTTATATATTTTTTTTGTAGTTTTGTTTTTTTGGGAACGTGACGTGCAGAAACTATCGTAGAGCTAACTGACACCCTGCTGCTGACGGTGGCTATTTTGACTGCGACCCAGACAGATGTCGCACAGAGATTTTTGGGATCAAGCTATATACGTGACAGCAAAAAACTTGGTTGTATTAAGTGACGTACAGAAAGTGTCACCTGGACAGAAAATACGGATTGGAGTGAGTGTACTGAACTGTGACACACAGAATGGTTCCACGCAGCTGTGTGAAATGGATTTGTATCACTGAGCTAAAACAACAAAAAAACTATTTTTTTATATATTTTTTTTGTAGTTTTGTTTTTTTGGAACGTGACGTGCAGAAACTATCGTAGAGCTAACTGACACCCTGCTGACGGTGGCCATTTTGACTGCGACCCAGACAAATGTCGCACAGAGATTTTTGGGATCAAGCTATATACGTGACAGCAAAAGACTTAGTTGTATTAAGTGACGTACAGAAAGTGTCACCTGGACAGAAAATAAGGATTGGAGTGAGTGTACTGAACTGTGACAGACAGAATGGTTCCACGCAGCTGTGTGAAATGGATTTGTATCACTGAGCTAAAACAACAAAAAAACTATTTTTTTAATATATTTTTTTGTAGTTTTGTTTTTTTGGGAACGTGACGTGCAGAAACTATCGTAGAGCTAACTGACACCCTGCTGACGGTGGCTATTTTGACTGCGAACTAGACAAATGTCGCAGAGATTTTTGGGATCAAGCTATATACGTGACAGCACAAGACTTGGTTGTATTAAGTGACGTACAGAAAGTGTCACCTGGACAGAAAATACGGATTGGAGTGAGTGTACTAAACTGTGACACACAGAATGGTTCCACGCAGCTGTGTGAAATGGATTTGTATCACTGAGCTAAAACAACAAAAAAACTATTTTTTTTATATATTTTTTGTAGTTTTTTTTTTTTGAAACGTGACATGCAGAGACTATCGTAAAGCTGACTGACACCCTACTGACGGTGGCTATTTAGACTGCGACCCAGACAAATGTCGCACAGAGATTTTTAGGATCAAGCTGTATACGTGACAGGTAGCAAATGACTTGGTTCTATTCTGTGACGTACAGAAAGTGTCACCTGGACAGAAAATACGGATTGGAGTGAGTGTACTGAACTGTGACACACAGAATGGTTCCACGCAGCTATGTGAAATGGATTTGTATCACTGAGCTAGTACAAAAAAGCTATTTTTTTAATATATTTTTTTTGTAGTTTTGTTTTTTTGGGAACGTGACATGCAGAAACTATCGTAGAGCTAACTGACACCCTGCTGACAGTGGCTATTTTGACTGCGACCCAGACAAATGTCGCACAGAGATTTTTTGGATCAAGCTATATACGTGACAGCAAAAGACTTGGTTGTATTAAGTGACGTACAGAAAGTGTCACCTGGACAGAAAATAAGGATTGGAGTGAGTGTACTGAACTGTGACACACAGAATGGTTCCACGCAGCTGTGTGAAATGGATTTGTATCACTGAGCTAAAACAACAAAAAAACTATTTTTCTTATATATTTTTTTGTAGTTTTTTTTTTTTGGGAACGTGACGTGCAGAAACTATCGTAGAGCTAACAGACACCCTGCTGACGGTGGCTATTTTGACTGTGACCCAGACAAATGTCGCAGAGATTTTTGGGATCAAGCTATATACGTGACAGCAAAAGACTTGGTTTTATTAAGTGACGTACAGAAAGTGTCACCTGGACAGAAAATACGGATTGGAGTGAGTGTACTGAACTGTGACAGACAGAATGGTTCCACACAGCTGTGTGAAATGGATTTGTATCACTGAGCTAAAACAACAAAAAAAACTATTTTTTTAATATATTTTTTTTTGTAGTTTTGTTTTTTTGGAACGTGACGTGCAGAAACTATCGTAGAGTTAACTGACACCCTGCTGACGGTGGCTATTTTGACTGCGACCCAGACAAATGTCGCAGAGATTTTTGGGATCAAGCTATATACGTGACAGCAAAAGACTTGGTTGTATTAAGTGACGTACAGAAAGTGTCACCTGGACAGAAAATACGGATTGGAGTGAGTGTACTGAACTGTGACACACAGAATGGTTTCACGCAGCTGTGTGAAATGGATTTGTATCACTGAGCTAAGACAACAAAAAAACTATTTTTTTAATATATTTTTTTTGTAGTTTTGTTTTTTTGGGAACGTGACGTGCAGAAACTATCGTAGAGCTAACTGACACCCTGCTGACGGTGGCTATTTTGACTGCGACCCAGACAAATGTCGCACAGAGATTTTTGGGATCACGCTATATACGTGACAGCAAAAGACTTGGTTGTATTAAGTGACGTACAGAAAGTTTCACCTGGACAGAAAATACGGATTGGATTGAGTGTACTGTACTGTGACACACAGAATGGTTCCACGCAGCTGTGTGAAATGGATTTGTATCAATGAGCTAAAACAACTAAAAAACTATTTTTTTTTAATTTTATTTTGTGTAGTTTGTTTTTTTTTGGAACGTGACGTGCAGAAACTATCGTAGAGCTAACTGACACCCTGCTGACGGTGGCTATTTTGACTGCGACCCAGACAAATGTCGCACAGAGATTTTTGGGATCAAGCTATATACGTGACAGCAAAAGACCTGGTTGTATTAAGTGACGTACAGAAAGTGTCACCTGGACAGAAAATACAGATTGGAGTGAGTGTACTGAACTGTGACAGACAGAATGGTTCCACACTTCTGTGTGAAATGGATTTGTATCACTGAGATATAACATTAACAAAAAAAAGGGGGCTATATATGGCGATAGCTGCACTACTAGTGCCAGCCAGCCAAGCCAGGAGACAAAAAAAAAAATTTCTTGTAGCCCTTAGAAGGGCTGTTGGGTTCTTTGTGGGTGATTCCTGCCTAACAGAGAACTAAATGCAGGTCCTAATACTCTCCCTGAAAGGCAGCAGCTCTATCCCTAATGACATCCAGACAGCATCTGAGCCGAGCACCGCGGCCAGTCAGTAGTATATTCCAGGGTCACCTGATCAAGCCAGCCAACCCCTGCTATCGACATGTAAGGGCCCCACGTGATGCTGGGTGTACCGCAGAGTCTCCTGGCTTGTGATTGGCTGAGTTTATAGGCGCCAAAAATGCACGATGCGGAAGTTGCCATTTCCTCGAGCATGGCGAGATACTCGTCCGAGCAGCGAGCACTTACGAGTACCCTAATACTCGAACGAGCACCAAGCTCGGACGAGTATGCTCGCTCATCTCTAATCTTAAAGACATTTAAAAAACCTGATTTGTGCTGTTGTTTTTAGTGGTGTGTTTTTGTTGCTTTTTATGGCAATTTTTCATGAATAGTAGCTTGAGCACGTGTTTCTTTATGGCATTTTTTTGCAAGCCATGTGTTTTTCTACAGGAAAGTATATACTACCCCTCATGCCAATTCTTCTGTAGATCAGTATGAAAAAAGCCATGATTAAACATAAACACCGTTTAAAAATGGTAACGCACGTTGATTTTTTTTCACACAGAGTACCTCTCCCCTCCCAAAAAAAAAAAAAGAAACAATGGTCGTCTATGGGACAAAAATGCCAAACACTGTGCCAATAAAAACTCCTGCAATTTAAAAAAAACCCGCACATCACACAAAGAAGAGCTCTGCAGTTTAGAAGATGATGCTTATTTAGGCTTTGTCATTAGATAATCCAGGGACCTTTATTAGATACAGACTGTCGCTCTATGGACTGTCCACTTGTCGCTAATTGTGACAGGTCTGCCACTGGGAAGGAACACTTGAGAAAGGATCTAAGGTCCAAAATGTCAAAACATTGACTAAATAAGCATCATTATCCAGAATGTAGAGCTCTTCTTACTGTGACTGACCTAAACAATGCAAGTTAAGAAGAAAAAATAAGGAAACTGCATGTTTATACTGGGTTTAATAATTCTCATAGTCTTCCAGTAAACATCTGGAGTATTTTTGCATTAAAAATGCAGCCAAAAATTCCAGAAAATAATGCACTATAAAACACCATAAACAGGCAAAAAAATAATAATAATATGTGTGAAACCACCCTAAAAGTATTTGTTAAAAAAAGAAAGCCTACAGAATGTGCACTGATGCAGTCACATATCCTGCTGTAAGGAAATACTCCAAGACATTTATATATAGTACACTGAGATTGACAGAGAGGAATGGACAAGATCAAACATGAGTTTCTGAGACAGAGAATTCAGAAAAAAAACAAAACATTTCAAAGCAAGTAGGCTAAACACATGAAACTCTGAAGACCCTGCTTAACGGGACCGTTCAATAATTCATTTATTTTGCTGGCACATAATGACTTCATGCACCTGCAAAATAGACTTTAAATTTCTTTGTCTTGGGTTACATTGTAAATATCTATTATGAGCTAGGGAGCTGAAAGTGAGAAGCAGCTGTATAGACCCCTGTTATCTAGCTCTGGTGCAGCTGCTCTGGCCACCATGAAGGAGGTTTGTTGGCATCATCCACATGGACATCAGAATATTTTTTGCCATGTCTATTAAGTATTAACTTTTGAATTCTAGCAATGCTTCATTTTTTACCATACAGAAGCAAAAATTAATGGTAGGTGCAGTCAGAATTGGGGATGAGGGCATTGAATGCCATGGGAGATTTCACTGTGTTCAGATGTGCCAGAAGGTCTGAGGCCTAAACCTACTCAAATGTTGCAGCGGGTCTCTAAAGAACCACCCAGTACCACAGGGCCTGCCCTTATATTACCAAAAAACCTCCTCCTGGAATGTGCAGTACCATACCACTCCAGGGAGGAAATCCTCATTGGCTCATCAGTTCAGGCAGGGCTTAAAGGGGGTTATCCCATGATTAATTTAAAAAATGAAAATCAAACATCGTATAGTACATGACAATCTCTTTCTACCAAAGTTAGAACCAGCCCTGTATCTCACTTGGATCCAGATCTCTCCTCATTCATTTCTCCAATTGCTCTCCTAGAAATGGGAAATAAATGGGTAGAGGTGGGGGGTGGGAATAGGGACAAATCCAGGGTTGGGTATAGGAGTCCATGGGGTATCAGGCTCCTCTCAGTCTATGGCAAGCACTGACATATTCTGCTGCTATGGCCGCAGTATTCTCCCCCAGCAGTATGGATAGTCTCTCTTTCTCCTCCATGGAGGTGAAGTCTGGGCGGAGATCAAACAGTCTCCTGAAGTAAGTATCCCTCACTGCTGAGTATTTGGGGCACCCCAGAAGGAAGTAGGCCTCATCCACGGCCTCCTGGTCACACTGTGGCACAGTCTGCTCTCCCTGGGCTTGTAGTTCTGTAGGAGCCACCTGGATTCGAAGGGCAGGCTGTGGGCACTCAGTCTGTAGAGGCTCAGGATCTGTCAGTCTCTGGGGTTGGGGAGTTTCTCGAGATATGGGGCCACTTTGTACTCCCTCTGCAGGCTCTGGTACATTGTCAGCTTCTGTGATGTTCAAATGTTGCTCCTCCAGATGCTGATATACTCCTCTTTGCTCTTGTGTATTGTCCTCTGGATTTCCCTCTTTGTCAGGCTGTAATGGTTGGTAGCTAGGACAGGCTAGGTTTGGATGACTTTTTCCGGGGTGCTTTGTTTTTCCGGGGCTTCTTGGTGCAGCAAGGCTTTGTGATGGTAGGAGCTGGGACTTCTATCTATCTATCTATCTATCTATCTATCTATCTATCTATCTATCTATCCTTCATCTATCTACAATATTCAAATCAGCTTTATTGGCAGGACTAAATAAATTTTAGCATTGCCAAAACAAGTGGGATATAATTTGGAAGGGTTGGATGCTATCTATCTATCTATCTATCTATCTATCTATCTATCTATCCTTCATCTATCTACAATATTCAAATCAGCTTTGTTGGCAGGACTAAATAAATTTTAGCATTGCCAAAACAAGTGGGATATAATTTGGAAGGGTTGGATGATGGGGACACATCCATGGTGCATATATATGGGTAGGTTTGGGGGATGGGGACACATCCAGGGTGGGGGTATAAGAGTTTGTGACATATCAAGCACTCTGAGTCTATGGCAGACAGTAATATATTGTGCTTCCATGGCTGCTGTATTCTCCGCTTTCCCCAGCAAGTATGAAGAGTCTATCTTCCTCCTCCATGGAGGTGAAGTCTGGGGAGAGATCAGGCAGTCTCCTGAAGTGCGTGTCCCTCACTGGTGAGTATTTGGGGCACCACAGCAGAAAGTGAGGCTCATCCTCCACTGCTTCCTGGTAGCACTCTTATCACAGTCTGCACACTCTGTGTATGTATCTCTGTCTCTGCCACCTAGATTCAATGAGCAGGCTGTGGACGCTCACTCTATATCAGCTCAGGATCTGCCGGTCTCTGGGGTTGGGGAGTTATTCCAGATGTGGGGCCAGTTTGTACTCCCTCTGCAAGCTCTGGTATACTGTCAGCTTTTGTGATGTTCTTATTTTGTTCCTCCAGATGCTGATATACTCCTCTTTGCTTTTGTGTATCGTCCTCTGGATTTCCCCCTTTGTCAGGCAGTATTGGTTGGTGGCTTGGTTAGGCTGGGTTTGGGTGACTTGTTGCAGGGTGCTTTGTTTTTTTGGGGCTTCTTGGTGGAGGAAGGCTTTGTGATGGTAGGACCTGGGACTGCTACTATGCAGATGGGCTCTGAATGGTAGCTCCCTCTTCTGGACAGCAAGGTAAAGTTGGAATCTGCAGTATCTATCTACCATACAAATCTAATCAATCTATCTATCTATCTATCTATCTATGGCATAACTACCATAGCGTCAGACCATGCGACTGCTATGGGGCCCAGGGTAAGAGGGGGCCCAGTCTTAGTTGAGATTATCTCCTCTTCTACTAGAGGTGAAAACTTGCTCAGGACTCTACCCTCTAAAGGAACAACTTTTAGCAACTTTATCTATCATCTTTATCTATCTATCTATCTATCTATCTATCTATCTATCTATCTATCTATCTATCTATATATCCAGCTGTATCTATCTAACCATATATCTTTCTATGTGCCTATACATATTAGCATAATTTCTTTAAAATATTAAGTACGGTCTGGTATTCTGGATATGATGTGTGTATCTATGTTAATTTAAGGAATTTTTGAAATTCCTGCATATTAATTTCAGTAATGTATATCACACTGTGCAATCTACGGTATGATAACAAAGAGTCTTGACAGGTTTTGACAATTCTACATAAACCCATTTCCAAAGCACTTCTTCAGTGTATAAACTGCAAATACTTGACAGAGGGCTACAATAACTATGGAGCAGCCATATAAAACAGTACAGCGGCATGTGATCCACAGATCCCCACATCTCACAACGCTACAGTGTATTTTACTGTACAGCCACATCAAAGATGAAAAGCCCACATTGCCTAATATGGTAAGGAGCTGGTACCGTGCTGTGAGCTGACGGATGGTGATCTCATGAAAGGCATCTCAAAGACTAGAGGAGCACAGGTGAATAAACTGCCAGGACTTCAAGGGCCTCTCCAGGGTGGTATTAAAGAGGACCTGCCACCTCTCCTGACATGTCTGTTTTAGTAACTACTTGCATTCCCCATGCAATGCAATTCTGGAACATCTCCTCTTATATCTCCATGTTGGGCCATTTCTCTATTATTACAACTAGAAATTAATTGCCTATAGTCTGCAATAAAGGTCCAGGCTGAGGGTTTCCTGCACAGTCTTACACTATCAAATCAGAGATAGCATTGTCAGACTGTGCAGAGACACACTCTCAACTAGTATTGCAGACTGCTGGCAAGTCAGTCATAAAATTCTAGTACCAGTCTTGGCAAATTTTCTCTGAAATGTTTATAGTGACCTACAGTATGCAATTATAATTGGCACCCATAGCCTGCCTGGAGCCCATACCGTACCCTTGTGTGCCAACAACATGCAAGATTTATTATACTCAAAGGTAAAACATATACAATAACTTATAATAGAATAATCGGGACAGGTGTGGTGCCCAGCCCTGCTGGTGCTTCACTATTGTGTGTCCTCTCTCCAATCCTCTTTGTGGAATTTGGAAGAATGAGGCTGTAAGGAGTGGTGTGAACAGTGGTTGACTGATTGCACTCTGAGAAGCTTCCACATGGGAGGGACACATACAAAATATCCATCTGCTATTATTTAATCTCGATATAGTAGGTACTCAAGTAGAATTTGGAGGAACAAGGCCACATCAGGCAGTGTGAACAGTGGCGATTGACTGCACATTAAGGATATCTATCTCCACATGTATGTGGTATATGACCAAATCCTGCCTGCCTATTTCCTGATGTAGTAGTGAGCTGCAAAATGTTTCTTTTTAATTGGCCTTAGCCTAGGTCACTGCCTTTTTATGGCGGCCTATTCTAAGTACTGCATGGGTCTCCTGTACCGCAGAGAGTGGGGGCTTGGCTCTCACATGAGAGACGGGCTTCTGCGCTAACAGCCTGGATTGTCAGGAGCTATGATGTTGGCTATTTTTCCCCTTAGACACTGGCGTACCGCCCATAGAGGCAGACCACGCCACTGCTATGGGGCCCCAGCACAGGAGGGGCCCGGAGCGCAGGGAGGCCCCGCCCCCTACTCTGCATCATTAAGATGCGTCCTGCCCTGCCTGCGCTCCGGGCCTCTCCTGGCCTGCTCACCTCCACTCACCGCAGGACCGCCCGGACGTTCCTGTGCGCTCCAGCTGGCCCCGCCTCCTCCCTCATGCCGCGCTGCTACTGGACGAGGAGGACCTGTGCAGCGCAGCAAAGAGGGGAAAGAAGATCAAGGCCCCAGCCCCCTCCAGAGTGGCGTCAGCGGTACAAGGGACAAGTAACTGTAAGTATTTATGTGTTTCATGTGTGTGTGTGTATGTGTGTATGTATGTGTATGTATGTGTGTGTATGTGTGTATGTTTGTGTGTGGGTATATGTGTGTGGGTATATGCATACACTGTGCCAGACAATATACATTATACCTCTATACACTGTGTATATACTGTATATTGTACAACATGGCGCAGGGGTTATATTGTCCGGCATGGTGTAACCGCCATGCATTTGTTGTAAAGTATATATTATAATGCCTGTACCATGCTATACAATCTACAGTATAATCCATACACCATACTGTATAGTATACAGTATCATCCCTACACCATACTGTATAATATACAGTATAATCCCTACACCATGCTTTATAATATACAATATAATCCATACACCATGCCGTATAATCTACAGTATAATCCATACACCATGCTGTTTAGTATACAGTATCATCCCTACACCATACTGTATAATATACAGTATAATCCGTACACCATGCTTTATAATATACAATATAATCCGTACACGATGCTGTATAATATACAGTATAATCCGTACACCATACTGTATAATATACAGTATAATCCGTACACCATGCTGTATAATATACAGTATAATCCGTACACCATACTGTATAATATAAAGTATAATCTGTACACCATGCTGTATAGTATACAGTATAATCTGTACACCATGCTGTATAATATACAGTATAATCCGTACACCATACTGTATAATATAAGCATAATCTGTACGCAGCTAATCCGTACACCATACTGTATAATATAAAGCATAATCTGTACGCCATGCTGTATAGTATACAGTATAATCCCTACACCATACTGTATAATATACAGTATAATCCGTACACCATGCTGTATAATATACAGTATAATCCGTACACCATACTGCATAATATAAAGTATAATCTGTACACCATGCTGTATAATATACAGTATAATGTGTACACCATGCTGTATAATATACAGTATATTCCGTACACCATACTGTATAATATAAAGTATAATCCGTACACCATGCTGTATAATATACAGTATAATCCGTACACCATGCTGTATAATATACAGTATAATCCGTACACCATGCTGTATAATATACAGTATAATCCATACACCATGCTGTATAATATACAGTATAATCCGTACACCATGCTGTATAATATACAGTATAATCCGTACACCATGCTGTATAATATACAGTATAATCCGTACACCATGCTGTATAATATACAGTATAATCCATGCACCATGCTGTATAGTATACAGTATAATCCGTACACCATTCTGTATAATATACAGTATAATCCGTACACCATGCTGTATATTATACAGTCATGGCCAAAAGTTTTGAGAATGACACAAATATTATATTTTCACATGATCTGCTGCCCTCTGGTTTTTATGTGTGTTTGTCAGATGTTTTTATCACATACAGAAATATAATTGCAATCATATTATGAGTAACAAAAGCTTATATTGACAGTTAGAATGAGTTAATGCAGCAAGTCAATATTTGCAGTGTTGACCCTTCTTCTTCAGGACCTCTGCAATTCTCCCTGGCATGCTCTCAATCAACTTCTGGACCAAATCCTGACTGATAGCAGTCCATTCTTGCACAATCAATGCTTGCATTTTGTCAGAATTTGTAGGTTTTTGTTTTTCCACCCGTCTCTTGATGATTGACCACAAGTTCTCAATGGGATTAAGATCTGGGGAGTTTCCAGGCCATGGACCCAAAATCTCTATGTTTTGTTCCCTGAGCCATTTAGTTATCACCTTTGCTTTATGGCAAGGTGTTCCATCATGCTGGAAAAGGCATTGTTGATCGCCAAACTGCTCTTGGACGGATGGGAGAAGTTGCTCTCGGAGGACATTCTGGTACCATTCTTTATTCATGGCTGTGTTTTTAGGCAAGACTGTGAGAGAGCCGATTCCCTTGGCTGAGAAGCAACCCCACACATGAATGGTTTCAGGATGCTTTACAGTTGGCATGAGACAAGACTGGTGGTAGCGCTCACCTCGTCTTCTCCGAATAAGCTGTTTTCCAGATGTCCCAAACAATCGAAAAGGGGATTCATCAGAGAAAATGACTTTACCCCAGTCCTCAGCAGTCCACTCCCTGTACCTTTTGCAGAATATCAGTCTGTCCCTGATGTTTTTTCTGGAGAGAAGTGGCTTCTTTGCTGCCCTCCTTGAGACCAGGCCTTGCTCCAAGAGTCTCCGCCTCACAGTGCATGCAGATGCACTCACACCTGCCTGCTGCCATTCCTGAGCAAGCTCTGCACTGCTGGTAGCCCGATCCCGCAGCTGAAACACTTTTAAGAGACGGTCCTGGTTCTTGCTGGTCTTTCTTGGGCTCCCTGGAGCCTTTTTGGCAACAATGGAACCTCTCTCCTTGAAGTTCTTGATGATGCGATAGATTGTTGACTGAGGTGCAATCTTTCTAGCTGCGATACTCTTCCCTGTTAGGCCATTTTTGTGCAGTGCAATGATGACTGCATGTGTTTCTTTAGAGATAACTATGGTTAACAGAAGAGAAACAATGATGCCAAGCACCAGCCTCCTTTTAAAGTGTCCAGTGGTGTAATTCTTACTTAATCATGACAGATTGATCTCCAGCCCTGTCCTCATCAACACCCACACCTGTGTTAATGGAGCAATCACTGAAACGATGTTAGCTGGTCCTTTTAAGGCAGGGCTGCAATGATGTTGAAATGTGTTTTGGGGGATAAAGTTCATTTTCTAGGCAAATATTGACTTTGCAAGTAATTGCTGTTAAGCTGATCACTCTTTATAACATTCTGGAGTATATGCAAATTGCCATTATAAAAACTGAAGCAGTAGACTTTGTAAAAATTAATATTTGTATCATTCTCAAAACTTTTGGCCATGACTGTACAGTATAATCCGTACACCATGCTGTATAGTATACAGTATAAGCCCTACACCATGTTGTATAGTATATAGTATAATCCGTTCACCATGCTGCATAATATACAGTATAATCCGTACACCATGCTGTATAGTATACAGTATAATCCGTTCACCATGCTGTATAATATACAGTATAATCCGTACACCATACTGTATAGTATACAGTATAATCCCTACACCATGCTGTATAATATACAGTATAATCCCTACACCATGCTGTACAGTATACAGTATAATCCCTACACCATGCTGTATAATATACAGTATAATCCGTAAACCATGCTGTATAGTATACAGTATAATCCCTACACCATGCTGTATAATATACAGTATAATCCGTACACTATGTTGTATAATATACAATATAATCCATCCTTGTGGCTGCCCCCGTTCAGTATAACGTCTCCTTAATTTAAAAAAAAATAAAAAAACAGTAGCTCATGTATACATTTCTTTATTGGAAAATGGGGGTGTGGCCAGGGCAGCATGTGGGATGGGCCGGGGTAGTGGGCGTGGTTAGGGGCCCATTCAGATTCTTGCTATGGGGCCCAATGATTTCTATATTTCTATTTACGCCCCTGCCCTTAGATGCTGTGGTCAATAGCGACTGTGGCTCCCTCTGTCTCCCAATGGCACCTCTCAATTGAGATCGTGGGTACCAATGTGTTTGCTTAGCAGCATGGGGCTTAATGAGGGCCCTAGATCTGTCTGAATTGTGTAACTAAGTGTAACTTTTTTGTACTTATTTGCCACCAAAAATGAATACTATAGGATACAAATTAATACTATAATTGTTTCTCAAAAATCAAGCCCTCACATAGCTCTGTAGAATGAAAAATAAAAATGTTATGGGTCTTAGGCTGTGGTAATGCAAAAACATTTTCTTTTTTTTTTAAAAAAAAAAGGGTTTTATGGCACAAAAGTAGTAAAAAGTAAAAATATAAAAAAAATGTATGTGGTATTGCTGTAATCGGAAAGTTATCATGTTATTTATATGGAAAAATGAATGCTGCAAAATATATAATATATAGTGCTCACGGATTTGAGCACGGACACGGACGTGTGAATAAGGCCCCATTCACACGACCGTGTGAATGGGGCCGTATCTATCCGCAAAATTGCGGGAATAGATGCGGCCCCATTCACCTCTGTGCCGCGGCTCTTTTGAAGCATGTCCTATACTTGTCCGTGCGCACGGACAAGTATAGGCATTTTCAATGGGGCCGCATGGCGTGTGTTCCGAGCGCTGCGGAACCCCCGTATATTTGAGGGTCCGCAGTAATGCGGGCCCGCAAATATACGTTCGTGTGAATGGACCCTAAGGCTTTACACTGTTCAGTTTGGCTTCGTGGTGAATCAAATTTTTCCTGAAATTCGAATCGAAGTCTACTTTGTGGGCTTTGAATCACTCAACACTAATTACAATCAATCATACATGGACATTGCTAATACCATAGATTTTTTGTACCCGTAAGTATGGCTTCACAGTCAGGTTTCTGCTTGCAGTTTTGGAAGTCAAAATCAGGAGTGAAAGTATAAAGGAAACATATGACTTTTCTTTTTTGAATTTGCTTCTTGTTTTGGCTTCCAAAACTGCATGGAGAAACCTGACTGTGTGGCCGTACCCTAATGAATTTTCAGGACATCAGTCAGACTGGAGGGAAGTCTAGTTTGTACAAGGCATGTACTGTATATATAAAGCTGACAACTTGCAAATCCGCTTACTGCTTGTAAGTAGCATGGATCTGTTGTAATGCATATATTGAGATTTTTTTTGTTTGCTTATACCCACTGCTACGGCCTCTATGTGTTTGCACTAGGATTGTGGCTTTGCCTTAGGGAATTTCACTCTGTCTACCCCTGCATCATCTGAGAAGCTCAGGCAGCCTCCTCATAGCATCTCCAAGCTTCTTTTGACTGCATCAGGTCCTGTCTGGACATAGAGCCGCCCACCAGAGAGCACAGACTGCACACCCCTCCTAGCACACACTCCACAAAAGAAGGAGGGAGCAGGGCATGAGTCCTTATTCTAAGGTTCAGGCTTCCAGCCTTGCTTGTTCCCTATCTTGGATCACTGCTTAGTATTTCTAAATGGATAATGCTGTGTGATTCTGAAATGAAATTCTGCTTCAGACTTCCCATTCCCTGAAGTGCCAGACTTGACTAATATTTGGAATATTTTGCATCAGCTTCTGGAGCTATTCAATGGATTTGTGTTTGAATTTGTATTTCTCATTTTTATGTGCTTTCTCCAAGAGGATTCAGTGGTAGAAAGCACAAAGGATTAAAATCAAGAGGAAAGTAGTTCAGAAGTTTTACTCCTAACATTCCAGTTACTGATTCTAGAGGAGGATGGACTGTGACAGACTTGTGTGACAGTACTGCCATATTGCCACCAGCCAGGTATGTTTAGACTGACTTTTATAGACTTTTAGTTAATTTTGTATTTATGTATGTATTATGCACATTCATGATAATTAATAATAATATTTAGTTTAGTTATTTTATTTTTTTTTAAATTCAGCAAGGCTATAGGGCTGCATAGAGAAGCAGCATTATATAAAGCATTTGTTTTTAACTGTTTACAAGTTTTATATATATATTTATTATTATTATTATTATTATTATTATTAGTTGTGCAGGAAAGCAACTGAAATATAAAATACAGGAGGTTCAAGCAACTAAAAAACAATTTAAAATGTGTATTTTATTGACAATAATTTACATAAGACTATGAATTAGAATTGTGAGGCTGGAAAAATAATTAATGATCATGCTCATTATTAAGGGTACAGCATGATGGTGAGGCTGGCCGCATGCAGCAAAGTGGTGCTCACTCAGGGCAATCAGTGGTTTGTGGTAAAATTGTGTGTTGGTTCCTGGGATGGGCGTGGCTTGGCCATTTGGGGCCAGCTGCACCATTTTGTCCAAAATGGGCCCGAGGTGAAGTTTTACCTGCAAAACTTTATGAACATTAACAATTGGTTTTAAAACAGCGTGGCAAATTATGGTAACATTTTGGCCAAGCAATGACTACTATAGGTGTCATTGCCCTTAAAGATAATAAACAGCTCATTAATATTGATGCAGGTGTGATGTCTGAATGGGTTAAGTTAAGCTATTTTCCAGGTGTTTACATGTAACCTGCCCATAAACTATCATTAGCCAAATTTATACCAAAAGAATATCCTTGATGATGGATGATATAGCTTTGCTTCTATAGTGGGACAGCAGGAGCAGATGTATGGAGTTGTATAGGCATTCGCACAGTGGACTATTTCAAATGGTACCACCTTAGTTGACCCCATCCGTGGTTTGACTCTAGCAGCATTGTGATGCTGATTCTACACAGGTAGGTGGTTGATGTGCAGAATGAGTGCTCTGTGCAGCCGTATATGTGACCCATTTTGAAAAAGGCACAACCGCATATTTGTGCTGCAGAAATGCAGCCCGGTATGGCTGAAGTCTGTACATGCCCGGACACACCTCCTCGAATGAACACATTCGCATAACGAACCATAAAAGAAAAAAATACTGCATGAACTATAATAAATCTGGTGCAACCTTGATTCTTTACACCGCCAGCACTGGAATTGGACGATTTGTGCAAATGAATCACTGTATAACAGTGTCTCACTTTAATCACGTTAGTATCATCTTATTCTTTGCTAAAAATGGATTCCAAAAGCGTATAATGTAGTAGTAGAGGCAGATACCCAGATTTATGAGCGGAAACTTCCATAGATTAAAACAAATCTCTCTTTCCATTTCGTTCCTTTTTCCTTTGACAGGCAGCCTCCCTCACAAAGAGTTAACAGCCTTCATTAGAGCTCAGTAAAGTAGCAGAGTTAGCTAATGGGAATCATGTGTCAGTAAGGGATCCGGCAGGCAGGGGGCAGGTGTGTCCATACACTGCTCCCTGCCTGCTGCCAGACGGAGAATTTGCAGGAGAAAATGGGATAGTAGGAGGAAAAAACTTCCTTCGCTGCTTATGTAGCTGGTTAAGTCATCAGCATAGCAATGTGTTGCTGTATTTTACTCGGTTGGAAGACGTCAGGAACTTCTTGCCAAGTAATTCTGACTCCTGCTGTATTAAATCAAACGCCTCCTTAATGTGTCAGGACAGGGTTGACATTACCTATAGGCAAGGTGACCAGACCTCCCTTTTCGAGAAGGTGCCGGTAAAAGTCAGGTTGCACAGCAGCAACAGTAGTTTTACAACATTATTTCTTAAGCCTTACAAAAAAAATCTGAATCCTTATTTCCCTATAAATTTAAGAGGATTGCTCCCATCCCCAGTGTATCCTATTTTTATTGGATTTGTTTGAAAGCTCAGTTGAGATAAAATGCAATGGCCCAGATTGACTAATCGTAAAGATGGCGTAAGCTTAGACCGCCTTCCTAGACCTGCATCAGTGGTCAGGCTGGATGATAAATCTTTTTACTGACTCTATACCAACTGTTGGTTAGCTTACTTTGAGACAGATTTTTACAATTTTACAATTCATAATTTTTACATCTCAGGCCATGGCCATTTCCCAATACACTGACCTCACAACCATGTCAAGCAAGTCAGTAATAACCCTAGATGTGCCAAATTTTGCCAGTGTGTGCCACTTTTTAGACAGATTTTTTTGCACAGATAAATTAGTAAATCTGAATGACTATGTCTTACTTTTACGCTGTAATATGATGAAGTTTATAAATTCTTTCATTTACTACTATATTAAAGGAGTTGTCCATGCTACAAATAGGTCTTCAGTGTGAGATTGTGGGGGTCCAGTGTCCTGCAGCACAGCTTAAGCCTCATTCTTACGTCAGTGTTTCACGGACGTGTGCTGTACGTGTTCTCCATGGACAGCACACGTCCCCATTAATTTGAATGTGTGTGTTCAGACATCAAGTTTCAATACGGTCCGTGGTTCCGTTTTTTTTAGCACGGATGCATGCCCTATCTTGATCCGTGTTCCCGGATCCCTCACGCCCATTATAGTCAATTAGTCCGTGAAAACCACAGATCCCTCACGGATGTCATTCGTGTTGCATCCGTGTTTCAGGGATCATTAAGAAGAGATGCTTTGAAAATTATTTTTCAGCTGTTCAGTGTCAGTGAAACACGCATGCAACACGGACAGCAAAAAACGGACCCATGGACCCAACACGGATCCTTCACGGACAGCTTCACGGATGCCTCACTGACCACCTGCTCACATGAGCACGGACACGGACATGTGAATAAGGCTTTACACTGTTCAGTTGTTTCGGACAGCTCTGGTTCCGGAAACTAGATTGTATTAGGAGAAGGCTCCATACAGATTACAGATTACATACACTTGAATGGGAACTGAGCTGCAGTACCCCCGCACAGCCACTACTGCTTCCATCACCATACATGTATAGTTTACAGCACCGAAACAGCTGATCAATGGGGATATCGGGTGTTGAACCCCCCACTGGTCTCATATTCTGAGGATAGGTCATCAATATCTGTAGCCCGGAGAATCACATGGCCCATGCCCTCTTCAATGGAAAGGTCACCTTTGATGGTTCCATCATCTGAAGGTTATCCAGTTTCTCTTAACCAAAGCAGTTAAATGAATATAAGTCATACCTGACCTGCAAAGGATAAGGAAGAAACAAACACTTTGGACGTACAATATATGGATGCATGCAAGGTAGATCAAAAAGTTTACTGTAGTTCAGTGGTCTTTGATCTGCAGCTCAAACCACAGCTTTAAACTGTGAAGGTTTAAAGGGGTTTTCCGAGTTATATATATTGATGACCTATCTTCAGGATAGGTCATCAATATCAGATCGGCGGGGGTCAAAGACACCCAGCACCCCCGCGATCAGCTGTTTGAAGAGGAGGCGCGCGCCGTACCAGTGCTGCCTCCTCTTCACTGTTTACATGCTGGCCGTAACAGGGGTAGTGGTGAGTAGGTGTAATTACACCTAACCACCCCATTCATTTCTATGGGAAGAATCGCTTCCATAGACTTGTATGGAAGCGATTCTTCCCATAGAAATGAATGGGGTGGTTAGGTGTAAATACACCTGCTCACCACTACCACCGTTACGGCCAGCATGTAAACAAAGAGGAGGCAGCGCTGATAGGGCGCGCACCTCCTCTTCAAACAGCTGATCGGCGAGGGTGCCGGGTGTCGGACCCCCGCCGATCTGATATTGATGACTTATCCTGAGGATAGTTGTAGTGGATAGTAGGTCGGCACTGCGGTGGTTGAGTCGGCGGTGCTCGCGTCAAGGAGGAGCGCTCCTTTGTAGTCATATAGATGCAGACTGGCACTCGCTCAGATGATTTCTTATGCTTTTATTGTCACATATATTCAGATATTAGTGACATCTGTCTGATGAAGGCTATTGTAGCCGAAACGCGTCACTAATATCTGAATATATGTGACAATAAAAGCATAAGAAATCATCTGAGCGAGTGCTGGTCTGCATCTATATTATCCTGAGAATAGGTCATCAATATATATAACTCGGAAAAACCCTTTAATGGGTTAATACAAATAGACATAATATGGCCCCAAGACACTTAAAACTGAGTTGTATGAAATTGTAATAAGTCAACCATAGTTGTTTCATTCACTCCATAAAGACATATATGACTTTTCAGTCCGATTCCATGTCTATTGGGCACTGTATTACTAGGGCATTCTCCCGTAGAAGCATTGTGTTGTGGTAAAATAATGGAATCACCCAGTTTCCAATATTGAAAAGTCCAATATTGGTCTGGAAGACTTGATCTGACTATGGGTACTTTCACACTCATGTTAAACTTTTCCAGCATGCTGCGTTTTTTGTTTGGCTGCCTCTCGGCATGTTTGCAGTGCTGCAGCCAGATCTCCGGACGGTCCCCATTATAGTTAAATAATGTGTAAAACAGTTGTATGGATCTGTCAAGCTGTTCCCCTGTCAGAACAGCCTGCTGGAAAAGTTTAACGCGAGTTTGAAAGTAGCCTATGTAAGTACATATTGTACTTTTGTTCCGTCCGCCTCTCGGCAGGGTTTCCCGTGCTGCGGCCGGATCTGTGGCCCACCCACACTATGCTCCGGCCCCACACGTGCACCTGCGGCAGCACGGATCCGGCGGGCTGTTCACCCGCCAGAACAGCCTGCCGGAGTCCCCTGACGCAGGTGTGAAAGTACCCTTAAGCATTTGTATGGCAACCACTTAGAGGACTTTCACACAATCAGTGTTTGATCAGTGATTTCCATGGGTGATTGTGAGTTAAAACCAGGTCTGGTGGCTACACAGAGATAAGGTATAAATATAATGGAGACATGTGCACCTGTTTTGTGTTTTTGATCCACATTTGGTTTTATAAAAAAATCACGGAAAAATATACAAAGCATCCTGCACGATATGATAACTGAATATCCAGATGTGCATGGCTACATTTATAAAATCATGAAAAATAATGCACTAACACAATACATGCAAACATTATATATGGACTAAGCCCTCACTGTGATATGATAAAATCTGAGACTCTCAGCCAACATATTTTGATCAAAACACATCAAAGCACATCAGTGCAAAGGTGGTCTCAGTCAGGCAATTCCTACTCCAAACCTACCTATGCCATTGGGCATCTACATACAGTTACATCAAGCAACCAATTAGAGGAGGAGCCCGCACAGCTATATGTACCACCTAATCAAGGCCACCTGTGGTATAGGTGGGGCAAAAGTGCACAAACATGCTGCTCACATATGGTTTTGGCTCACAATCACTGATGGAAATCACTAATCAAAAACTGACCAAACACTGACTGTGTGAAAGCAGCCTTAGTGTTACATTTCCCCTTAAAGATGTCTTCTCTAAGGGAATTAAAGGGGTTCTCCAAGTTATATATATTGATGACCTATCCTCAGGATAGGTTATCAATATCAGATTGGCGGTGGTCCGACACCCTGCACCCCCGCCGATCACCTGTATGAAGAGGAGGCGCGCGCCGTGTCAGGGCTTCTGGCTGCAGCAGTTGAGGCAAGGTTGCACCCAGAGAAGAAGCCCCGGCTCCCCTGGCTGCTGCTGGCTTCATCTTCCAGGGTAGTTGAACGTAAACGATGAAGTCATCAGATGACCAGGAGAATCCGGCAGGAGAATCCGGCAGGAGAATCCGGAAAAGTAAAGGCGCAAGTGGATGCACCGCTCACCAGCGTGACCACCACCCGGACCCGGTCAAGTCCTACTTCTGGAAGAAGAGGGCAGTGGAGTTCCACCAGGGCAGCGAGCTTGGCCTACAGGAGGCAGGAGTGTCCTCTGATGTCATTCAGCAGTAGCTGAAGTGAGAAGGACTTCAGGTCCCTCATCTGAGGAACCCTACTACTGGCTGATTTAAAGGACACTTCAGGAGGACCTATGGGAGCCACACCATGAACTGCACCTGACGGGTGAGAGCTAGTTGGCACTTGTTTTGTTTAGTTTGTATTACCCCCTGTTTGACTCTCACCCAGATAGACATGGCTTGTCAGGACACCCCCCCCCCCATTCTGCAGAAAATTCCCATTTGCACGTAAGCGCGCCTATTTCCCCCCCCCTCCCTTCCCAGGTTATTTGTGAGCCCCCTTTGCTAAGAGAGTTCTCTATTTGCTGCTATTTTATATTATCCATGTGGATTACACATTACCTGTTTGGATTACAAAATTACCTCACGTGGATTACAATTGAATTTTGGACTGTGTTCCAGTGTTTTATCATGCCAAGGAGCCACGAGGAGAGACTTAAATTTATATCTGAGCCTTTTATGCTTGCAAATGTGAAATTGCACTAAAATGTTTGCATAATTGTCTTTGCTGTATTTTAGCAATAATGTTTTTACAGGTTCAGTGACGTTCAAGCACTTTAGCCCATTGTGTGTATTCTTTTTCAGGTACTGCAATGTGTCCTATTATGCACTTATTGTACAGTGTTTTTAGTAAATTATGCACTTAGCAGATAGCTACAGTAGCACCTTACTTTTCTACCTCATATGGACTGCCTCTAAAGACTGTATGCCGCAGCCTAGCCTTGTGCGTATGACGCAATCGCGAGTCAATAGTACGCTAAGGATTCGTACGTGCTTTGTTTGCTAATTCTTACGTATTGTGCACTTTTAACAACACTGACTGTATGTTCATAATTTGTGTAGGAATTATTTTGTAATGCAAATTCGACCGAATAAATACGTATTAAGAACGAATCTTGTCAGAAATTCGTCAATTATTCAGCGAAGCGAATTTTGGATGATTCGCTGATCTCTAATATATATTTTGTCCTATATCAGACCAATGAATATATTCAGAAAACAAACATGTTCCCCATGCCACTTGCCCAGTTGCAACCTCTGGCCACACATTATCTGCCATGTGTGACCTCAGCCTAACAGAACACATATGGTTTTCTTCTCTGTTGTAGCCAATCACAGTGCATCCTGCATTTTTAAGAGTGCTGATTGGTTGCCATGGACAGCAAGACCAGTATTTTGTGATGGTATATTCACACATTGCAGTTTTATTATATATTTTGCAGGTAAAAGTTTTGGCGAACATCACTACAAAAAATTAAATTTGACAGCGCGTATAGACTCTTAGACAGTTAATGAAGCCTATTAAATATGTTTAACCTAAAGCTTTGTGATATTTAGCCCTCACAAAGGCAGCTGTGGCAAAATAAGTGAGATGTATAGAGCCTGTGGTACACATGAAGGGTATGTACACGCTTCCACTTTCTGCAGCTGTCGTCTCTGGGAACCTGATTTTAGTCCAAGTACATTAGGAAGTCAAAGTGATGCAGGAGCCCTGAGATATTAATATTGGCCAAGGCTATCACTTTTGGTTTAACCTGTTACTGACCACACACCATGAATGCTCAGCACACGGCCTTCGGCTTTCATTTTAATTCAGTCACCATGTTTTTTTTACAGTTGATAGTATCACAGCTGAACAAATAACTACAGCTGAAGGAGGGGACATCTGGATGTCAGTGACAGCCACATACCATTAGGGGGAGCTAGAGCAGATGCAGCTTTTTACTGCTTTTCTTGTTATAAACACCTGTCAGCAAAATCACGCTCTTCATAAGTGACAGTAATCACCCAGGGTAGACGAGTGAATGTAGAAGCATGTCAGCAGAATACAGAAAATAATTACATCTGTAGTCTGTGAACAGATATAGCCATAAAATGTGACAGCAACCCTGCTTTCTCTATTCACAATGTAGGACATTTGTCACCAGAATCACTCTCTTTATAAGTAACAGTAATAACTCAGAGTAGACACAGTGCATGTAGAAGCATGTCAGCAGAATACAGGCTATATTTATAGCTGTAGTCTATGAACAGAATGAGCCATACACTGTAACAACAACCCTGCTCTTTCTATTCACACCGGACCGCCCCCCTCCATCGCAGCCAGTGATTGGCTGAATCAATGTCATACAACAAAGGAGCCCAGCAAAACATGACAGGTCTGGAGGAAAAGGAGCCGGCAGCCAGCTGAGTTGCAATACCAAGCACTGCCACTATACAGTGTTCGGCGCTGTGCTTGGAAAACTGCCAGGGGCCTGCTGTGCTCACCAGAGCTCCAGTGAAAGCAGTGGGTCCCTGAAACAGCTGAGGATAGGTCATCATTATCAATTCCTGGTTAACCCCTTTACGTTTTTTTTCAAATATATAAGATACGGTATAGTGAGATTTATTGGCTAGATGCAATAATGCCCTCACTCCACCCAGCCTTTCAAAAAAAATAATCAGCCATTGATTATTTAAATGAAAGTTTTGGTGTAACCCCAGGACTGGAACAAGTCAAGGCCCAAAGCTGGGGCTCTTTAAATATTTAACATCTAGATATGATCTGAAATAATTGTAATCTTTGTTTTTAGACATTATAGTTATAAATTAAAGACAGCTAAACTTTATATATACAGTTGCAAGAAAAAGTGAACACCTTTTGAATTGTGATATTTCTTGATTGATCACTAATAAAACGTGGTCTGATTATGATCTAAGACAGACACAGTCTAAGGAAACTACGGTAATAGCACGGTTGTACTGTTGACATGAGCACTACAACTGTTTGTGGTATTAGTTTAGTTAGATTGTGTTAATAAAAAATGGTGACTCCGATAATAACCAGACCACATTTTATTACTAATCAAAGCAGAAAATCTGTTCATTTCAATGGGTTCACTTACTTTTCATTGCAAATACAATACATATTCTTTCCTATCATTAATATTCTTCAACCAAGCTAGAGTTTCATATAGTCCAGTTTTAAAAGGTAAAAGGATCTTGATCCCTAGAATTAAGAATATCCACCATAATGGGAATTGCCATAGTAGGTAACAATAAATTACGAGACCAGTAAGTCCCCAAATTTATAGCTGTGGATCATTTACTGGGACACAATCTTCAGAGATAAAGATCTACATACCAGAGTTTAACAATGCTATTAACAATGCTATTTACAAGCTAATGCTTTTAACCCGGCATCCTCCGAATCATGCCATCAGTGACTGGCCGCATGTAGCACAGCGAACAGAAAATGTAGGGTTTATTTCTCATTTGTCTATGGCAGTTTCAATGTATAAAATAAACTCTGGAAAAGTATTTTCTAGAACAGGGATGCCCAATTTGTGGCCGTCCAGCTGTTGCAAAACGACAACTCCAAACATGCTTGGACATCCTACAGCTATTAGGGCATGCTGAGAGTTGTAGTTTTGCAACAGCTGGAGGGCCGCAAGTTGAGCATCCCTGTTCTAGACCATATGGGATAAAGAAAATACTTTCTATGTTTTGTATTCTATCATATATTACTGGAGTGTGTTACTAATTTTATCATGGAATTTGGAGATATGATGATGATGAAGATGTTTGTGGGCCTTTTTACAGTAAAGAATTTGGATGCTAAGTTGTGTATTGAAGAAAGTAATCACTGCCTAATCAAAATGTTAAAAGAACACAATAAACTTTATTAGGAAATCAATTAAAATGGAGGAAAAAGCCCTGATCTTAGGCATAACCCCAGCACTTATGCACCTGTAATCAGGGGGAGTGTCAGTGATCCCCAAACAAACGAAGACGACTGGGCCATGTTCCAGTGCTGTGTAACGGCACTGCCGCAGATATAATATGGCCAACACATGCACTCTAGAAGATGATCCCCCAGGCTGATGGGTGCTGTCCACCACTAGAACAAAACAAATATACCTGTCAGTGGGGCGCAGGTTATTCCATAGAAACAGACCACAAGGACTAGTAGAGCTGTGTTCATTGTTGATATGGGACCTGGGGCGAAAATCAACAAATTGGTAGACCCTAATGAGGCTGGCTGGTGATACCAGGTCTGTTGTAGTGCTATGGCCAGATTAGTCACACCTGGACCAGGCAGATTGTCCTGGAATGTCAGCCTTCCTGGGTACGCCCAGGTGGATTACAATTCCTGTATCTCATGTCTGTACACTCGAGCGTGACTAGGAGAGCAAATGTGCAGACTTGACATACAGGAATTGTAATCCACCTGGGAGTACCTGAGTTTGTGTCTATGGGACAAACTGCGCCCTGCTAGCAGATATATTTGTTTCATTCTAGTGGTGGTCAGCACCCGTCACCCAGGGAGATTACCTTCTAGAGTGCATGTGTTGGCCTTATCATATCGGCGGCAGTGCCGTTACGCAGCACCAGACGTTGGCGCCCCTGTCTTCATTTGTTTGGGGGTCACTGACACACCCCTTGATTACAGGTGCATAAGTGCTGGGGTTATGCCTAAAAGGTTCAGGGCTTTTTCCCTATTTTAATTGATTTCCTAATAAAGTTTATTGTGTTCTTTTAATGTTTTCCTTACTCTGTGATTCATTTAATAAGTAAAAGAAAAAATATTTCAGGGAGCCTGTTGAAGAAAGTAGATTGTATTTTTGCAGTTTGCTATGACAAACATTGAATGTCAAATTTGAACACCATGTTAAGGATGAATTTTAATTTCACGAAATTCGTTTATGGTCCATTTTGCAAAAATCAATCTCCAGATTCAATACAGTATGAATAAATTTGACTTGAATCAAAAGTGCTCCAATTGCCCTGAAAAGTCACGTTTGGCACTCTGAGGCCTCCTAGGTCTGTATCCAACCCCTTTCAAGATCTTTAATGCATTAAAGAGACAGAGTGTGGTAATGTCAACGTGACAGTAATATATATGGCTATGGAAAAATAGACGGTAGATGGCAGTAACAAAGAGCATGCTTAAACATACTGCACACAGATTTTTTTTAACTACTTTTTACATTTAAAAAAGGTCCAAAAACAATCCCTTTTTGGTAGCAGATGCCGCCTTCTCTGTCTTCTAACGTGTAAAATGGTGGCAGCTAAATTTATCTGAAACGAATCACAAAAGTTTTGGATTCTCTGGAATGTAAATTTTTTGGGAAATTCAGAACAAATTTGATTTGTTTAGAATTGATTTGGTCATCTCTACACCATATCTACATCATCAAATAGCATTTATCCTGTAGAGAAAGTTAATACAAGGCACTTCCTAATGTATTTTGATTGTCCATATTGCCTCCTTTGCTAGCTTGATTAATTTTCCATCGCATTATACACTGTTTGTGTCCAGGGATTATGACCACTGCTGCAGCACAGATACGAGGTGGCTGGGTTGGGAGCTGCTGCGCACGACCACCACTGCTTGATTCCAGGGTGGTCATAATCCCTGGATATGAGCAGTGTACAGGGTGGGCCATTTATATGGATACACCTAAATAAAATGGGAATGGTTGGTGATATTAACTTCCTGTTTGTGGCATTTTAGTATATGGGAGGGGGGAAACTTTTCAAAATGGGTAGTGACCATGGTGGCCATTTTGAAGTTGGCCATTTTGGATCCAACTTTAGTTTTTTCAATGGGAAGAGGGTCATGTGACACATCAAATGTATTGAGAATTTCAAAAGAAAAACAATGGTGTGTTTGGTTTTAACGTAACTTTATTCTTTCATGAGTTATTTACAAGTTTCTGACCAGTTATAAAATGTGTTCAAAGTGCTGCCCATTGTGTTGGATTGTCAATGCAACCCTCTTCTCCCACTCTTCACACACTGATAGCAACACTGCCGAAGCAATGCTAGCACAGGCTTCCAGTATCCATAGTTTCAGGTGCTGCACATCTCGTATCTTCACAGCATAGACAATTGCCTTCAGATGACCCCAAATATAAAAGTCTAAGGGGGTCAGATCGGGAGACCTTGGGGGCCATTCAACTGCTACATGATGATGTTTCCCTCTTTATGCACTGAAGCTGGCAAGTTCCCTGAGTTTTTCCAGCAAGATGGTGCACCACCACATTATGGGTGTCAGGTCCGAGCATTCCTAGATGAACAGTTTCCTGGAAAGTGGATTGGCCGTCCCGATCTGACCCTCTTAGAGAAGAGGGTTGCATTGACAATCCAACACAATGGGCAGCACTTTGAACACATTTTATAAGTGGTCAGAAACTTGTAAATAACTCATGACAGAATAAAGTTACGTTAAAACCAAGCACATCATTGTTTTCTTGTGAAATTCTCAATACGTTTGATGTGTCACATGACCCTCTTCCCATTGAAAAAACTAAAGTTGGATCCAAAATGGCCAACTTCAAAATGGCCGCCATGGTCACCACCCACCTTGAAAAGTTTTCCCTCCTCCTCCCATATACTAATGTGCCACAAACAGGAAGTTAATATCACCAACCATTCCCATGTTATTTAGGTGTATCCATATAAATGGCCCACCTTGTATAATGTGATGCAAAAATGAATCCAGCCAAAGGAGACAATATGGACAATCACAATACATTAGTGCCTTGTATTAACTTTATCTACTTGATAAACACTATTTGCTGAAGAGGGACAACCCCTTTAATACTAATGATAAACCTCATTGCCATTGTTTATATTGCTTCTTGCTTTCTTGATGGCATGGTAGCTCAGTAGTTATCAATTAGAGATGAGTGAATCATGCAAAATTTTATTCGCCGAACATTTGCCAAACTTTTCCTAAGATTTGCATACAAAATATACATAATTATATGGCTTTTAGCGAACATTCGCGCACTAATAACGAACGTTCAGGTAAAAAGGTACGCAACCTCTTTGAACACGTACGCATAAGCATACAAATTGTGTACGAAAATGACGGGCTTTGCTGGAGAGGAATGGTGGAGCAGGAGCAACGCTCTGAGTCTAACCCCTGGCTTCATATGGATACTGTATCAGCTGATGACAGCAGATCATCCGGCTGAGACTGAGATGAGCGTTCCATCCATTCCACTACCTCATCCACTTTCTCCTCAACTACACTTCTGCGCCTTGGTGGGTTAGCTTGGTGGAACAACGGCCAAGTATTGCGAATACTACTAGTAGATGCTCCAGCTACAGGTCCTTTGGCACTTCTGCCCTGTGCCACCTTCTCCTTTTTTTAGAGCTCGAGGTCTGGATGGAACTGGACCCCTTTTGCTTATCCATTCCAGGCATTTTTCAATTGACTCTGTGACCCTGCAGCTGGTCTTTGCCCCTGTATCTCCCTGTCTCTCCCTATCTCTCCCTGTCTCTCTCTCTCCCTGCCTGATTAATTACTATCCCTGAACTGGCCCTGCACTTGCCCTGCAGTATCGCTGATATGTGAAATATGGATTCTCAGAGCAATTACACCCCAACAGGTCTCAGAACTTCACACACAGTGCTTCTGATCGTCTCAGCAGTAGCAGCAGAAGTGATGCGTCACTGGCTTACCAAGCCTGAGCCAATCAGAGCAAGCCCTGCCCACTAGGTCAGGTGACCACTTTCTTCCCGGGCTTTTGCGCACGATCAACAGTAAAATTTCACTAATGAATTGAATTCGTAGCAATAGCGTATAATTTATAGGACAACTACGTAGTGAATGCGTACAAACCCGAAGTGAATAACCTAATATTCGTATTAGCTTCACAGCTAATTTCCAAGATTCGATACGAATCAACAAATCGACGAATAGATTCGCTCATCTCTATTATCAATGTTACCATCAGATCTAACTACGTAGGTGCACCATCTGCTAGTTTGTTTGCACTTGTGGGGGGTTGCTTATTACAGTAGGCCTGAAGGCAGAGCCAGTAACAGGGTCTCCAATATTTATACATTTGGTCCCTTAATATGGGACCTTTTGGACATCTCCAGGGCCCAGGTATTACTTTAATCTCTTAACCTCTTTTAGTTACGCCTCCATGCACTCTAGCTTCTTGTTATGCTCTAGAAACATGCAGATAGTTTAATGGGTCCTAGTGAGTGTATGGGCACCATTTTGGCTCAGTGGGTTGTACTGTTGACTTCCAGCGCTGGGGTCCTGGTTCAAATCCAACCAAGGGCAACATCTGCATGGAGTTTGTATGTTCTCCCCATGATTGCATAGGTTTTTTGACTTCCACAATTTCCTCCCAAAATATATTAAAAAGTAAATTGTCACCAAACTAAAAATGTGTTGGTTGAACATGATTGATCGGTTCCCATATCGTTTGCATATTGTCAGCAGCACATTTACACAGGGAGATGTGATGGCAATAATAATAATTTTTAGAACCCCATAAAAGATGTAAATAGCTGACAAATGAGTGTCCTTTGTATGAAATTTAGAATATACCACTAAAATCAGCCACAATTGTATGGTCAGGTGGCTATAACACTACATAAACTTCATAGATTTTTTTTTTTACAAATCAGTAGTAAATATAATGGGACCATATAGGTATGCAGTAACCCCCCCAACAGATGCTGTAATAAGAATGTGCACCAACTGGACTAAACAACCCTGCTGGAAACAGTAGCTCACTGTTGACCATCTGGCAGAAAGTTTACGAGAAACCAAAGCATTCTTCACTGCAAACTGTAAGATCCTGGTTAATAAAAAGCTGGATGTGTCTCTCTTACTGATTGGCTGAAGTCAATGTGGGAAAGGGTTTATGATCTTCAAAGCTGGAATATTCATTTGGCAGTACAGAGCCATGAAGAGGTGCAAAACCTAAGACAAAACGATATTATGTAACATGGTGTCATTATATACGCTTTCATATGGCTAGAGCTGAGGTGCAAACATAGGCATGTATTTTCTCTGGAACCCGACCACTTAATGCCATGTATATAATGTACATCTGGAAAATAGTTGATGTATTTCTATTAAGCTGCCTGTGAATCTCATACGAATAATGTCACTATTTTAAAACTTTTTCATTAAGAAAAGTTTTGAGCAAATTTATGTCTATTTAGGATATTACTACTGGAGGTAAAGCTATTAAAGTGTCTCTGTCAGCATGATCAACCCTGATAAAAACAATACCTTTATAATAAATATCCATGTCCTCATTGCAGAGAAAAACATATATTCTTTTATAAGCTAATGACCTAACTGGAGCACCAAGGGGCCAGTCAAAGCCCTCAGATCACCAGTTTATTATACCCCTTCACCTTCAGTTCCTCCTCCCTTTTTCTGGATTGATGGAGCTACACATTTTGTATAGCTATGTCTTTTTGTGCCTGCTCTGAGAAGAGTACAAAGAATGTAGTAAATTTCATCGGCAGTCCTATGTAACACAACAGATAACACAGTGATAACTGTCTGAGAAGATAATGTAGTAGATTGTACCTGAAGTCCTATGTAACACTCTAGATAACATAAGTTAAAGGAGTTTTCTGGCATTTACATATTGATGGCCTGTCAATTTGAATATTGATCACCTTTTCATGGCTGTATACTGTCAAGTCGGTGTTGGGACCTCCTTGCTGCCTACCAAGCACAATGCTGTCTATTTGATAGTGGCTGTACTTGATAATACAGCTCAGCCCTATTCACTTGAGGGAGACTGAGCTGTGTCTAAGCCTTGTGACTGTTGAATGTGATGTTACATGGCCTAGGAAGAGCTCCACATACAGAAAAAAATAACTATTGACCAGTAAACAAAAGGGCAGATGTCAGGGGAAGAGGGCTCATGTTGAGGATGCACTCAATCCACTCCTGAGCAATGCATCTCAAAAACGTTGGGACAGGACCATGTCTACCATTGTGTAGTATCCTCTCTTCTTTTCACAATAGTCTATTGATGTCTGGAAAGTGAGGAGACCAATTGCTGGAGTTTTTGGAAGAGGAATATTTTTCTATTATTATCTGATGTAGGATTCTGCTCAATAGTCCTGGGTCTTCTTTGTTGGATTTTTCATATCATGATACACTAATTTTTTTTCTATTGGCGAAAGGTCTGGACTTCTTCTTGAAGCCATGTGGATGTATTCAGCATTATCTTGCTGAAATATGCAAGGCCTTTGTGAAAGAGATGTTGTCTGGATGGGAGGATATGTTGTTCTAAAAACTATGTATACTGTTCAGCATTGATAGTGCCTTTCCAGATGTGTAAACTGCCCACATCATAGGCACTAATGCAGCCTCATACCATCACAGATGTAGGCTTTTGAACTGTGTGCTGATAAGGTGGATGGTCCTCTCTAGTGGCTGGAACCACGGGAGTGTGTATAGGCCAACACTTTTTCCATAGTATGCAAACACGGCCACTGCAGATGTATTGCACGGTAGTCATAACCATGGAAACGAGAAGTGAATAATGCAGTGGAAAAATGAATCAAGCCAGCAAAGGTAGGCAATATGGGCAATCACAATACATTAGTAAGTGGTTTGTATTAACATGATAAATGCCACTTGCTGTAGTGAGACAACCCCTTTAACTTAGAGTTAGGCTACTTTCACTAGCGGCAGCATGGATCCAGCAGGTGAAGGGTCCCGCCGGATCCTTGCTGCCGCAGGTGCACGTGTGGGGCCGGAAACCGCGCACCGGCCCCACATGTGTCAGACTGTCTCTTACCTGTCCCAGCAGCTCCGGACACCACAGGAGGAGGAGGACAGTGCGGACAATGGAAGGTAAGATTCCCCACAGCGCCCCCTGCTGGAGGGAGGAGGGAGCTGTGGGAAAAGTGCATGGTGACGGATCCGTCATGAACTCCATTGAAAGTCAATGGAGGACGGATCCGTTTACTATTGTGGTCACACCGAACGGATCCATCCCCATTGACTTGTATTGGGGGTCATTCCGGATCCGTCTTGGTGCGGATGCCCAGACCGGAGAGCAAACCGCAGCATGTTGTGGTTTGCTCTCCAGTCTGGAGACTGAAGAGAACTGAACGGAATGCATTTAGGAGCATTCCGTTCTCTTCAGTTCAGTTTTGTCCCCATTGACAATGAATGGGGACAAAACTGAAGCGTTTTATTCCGGTATTGAGCCCCTATGACGGAGCTCAATACAGGAATTTGTAAACGCTAGTGTGAAAGTAGCCTTACACAGCCCAATGCCTGGGCTAATTATCATTCCATATAATCTGCCTGTCTAAAGGTGCTGCAGATCACCCGATGAATGAGCGAAATGCTCGGTCATCAGATAAAATAATTGGAGATGGAGGCACCTCAATTATCATTCCCAAACAGCAGATTGTATTGTTTAAACAGCACTCTGCTGCCCAAGAGCAATTACTTTGTATTGGATGATATACAGCAGCAGCGATCGCTCATTCTCATACTGTGGAGGTGATCTCTGCATGTAAATGCAGCGCTTCACCTCCACTTAACGCACAGCCTACTGTGGGGAAGGAACGTTTACTAAACCAACAATCTGCTTCTCCTTGCCTCGTGTAAATCCACCTTTAGGCTGAAAATTGGTTTCCAAAACTTTTAGCAACTAGTCAGGAAAAGCAGAAACCAAACATGGATGGGATCTGTTTTGTGTCAGTGGTTTTCACTAACTCACAGGCTGTAATTTGCACAAAGGATCCTTAATCATGGACAAGAATGGGGCATGATTCTGTGGTGTCATCACAAACCCACTCTCCCTGGAAATCCACTGATCTGTGTATACACACATTAAAACCTGTAAAAGATGCCTTAAATGGTGGCCACTGATGAATCCAATCATGTCTCAAGGCCTAGTTAAATGGTCACTTAATCCACCCCTGAGCAACACATAGTTACATAGTTAATATGGTTGAAAAAAGACACATGTCCATCAAGTTCAACCAAGGGAGGGGGTAGGAGTGATGAAGGGGAGGGGGACGGGTAACCTTAAGACATGACTCTACATTTCTTAATATGTGGTGACCTTCTTTTTCTCTAAGAATTTATCTAAGCCTGTTTTGAAGCCCTCAGCTGTCTTTGCTGTGACCAGCTCCTGCGGTAGACTGTTCCACAGATTCACAGTTCTTATAGTAAAGAAGGCTTGTCGCCCCTGGAGTCTGAACCTTTGCTTCTCCAGGCGGAGGCAGTGCCCCCTTGTCTTTTGAGGGGATTTTACCTGGAACAGTTTTTCACCATATTTTTTGCATGGGCCATTTACTTACTTATACAAGTTGATCATGTCCCCCCTTATACATCTCTTCTCAAGACTAAACAAGTTTAACTCCTTCAATCTTTCTTCATAGCTAAGATGCTCTATGCCCCTTATCAGTTTAGTTGCCCGTCTCTGCACCCTTTCCAGCTCCAGGACATCCTTCCTATAAACCGGAGCCCAGAACTGAACAGCATATTCCAGATGAGGCCATACTAATGCTTTATACAGTGGTAATATCACATCCCTGTCCCGCGACTCCACGCCTCTTTTAATACATGACAATATCCTGCTGGCCTTAGAAGCAGCCGATTGACATTGCATGCTTTTCTGCAGTCTATGGTCTACAAGGACATCCAGATCCTTCTCTACAAGTGACTCTCCCAGTGTTACTCCCCCTAGGACATAGGAGGCATGCAAGTTGTTAGTACCCAGATGCATAACTTTACATTTATCCACATTGAACCTCATCTGCCAAGAGGATGCCCAAACACTCAGTGTGTCCAAGTCAGCTTGTAACTTCTGCACATCTTCCATAGACTGGACTCTACTACAAAGCTTAGTGTCATCTGCAAATATTGAAACAGTGCTGTTAATTCCTCCCTCTATATCATTAATAAATAATTTAAATAAAAGTGGACCCAGCACTGAACCTTGGGGTACACCACTTATAACTGGGGACCATTCAGAGTAGGAATCATTCACCACCACTCGCTGAGTACGCTCCTTCAGCCAGTTCTCAATCCAGTTACAGAGTAGATTTTCTAATCCAACCGACCTTAATTTACCCGTCAGACGTCTATGAGGGACCGTGTCAAACGCTTTTGCAAAGTCCAAATACACAATATCCACAGCCGCCCCTCTATCCAGACTTCTACTCACTTCTTCATAAAAACCAATCAGGTTAGTCTGACAGCTTCTGTCCTTAGTAAAACCATGCTGGTTATCACTTATAATACTATTATCCAAAACATATTCCTGTATATAGTCCCTTATTAGACCCTCAAAAAGTTTCCCCACAATGGACGTTAAGCTCACCGGTCTGTAATTCCCCGGGGATGACCTAGAACCCTTCTTGAAGATGGGCACCACATTTGCTTTACGCCAGTCCCTCGGCACTATGCCAGTCACCAGAGAATCTTTGAATATTATATACAAAATGGTTGGAACAGGACCATGTCTACCATTGTGTAGCATCACCTCTTCTTTTCACAGCAGTATATACATGTCTGGGAAATGAGGAGACGAATTACTGGAGTTTTTGGAAGATGAATATTTTCACATTCTTGACTGATGTAGGATTCCTAGCTGCTCAATAGTCCTGGGTCTTCTTTGCTCAATTTTTCATTTCATGATGCACCAAATGTCATCTATTGGTGAAAGGTCTGGACTTCGGGCAGGCCAGTGTAGTATCCAGGCTCTTCTTCTTTCTTCTTCTTTCTGTGCTATAATTTCTTATAAACTGACCTGTAGAAATCTGGGACTTGAAATGAGTCTTATAACATTTAGATATGCCCACAGGAATACTGAGCTAATATTTTAAGAGAGCTGCTGTATATGTAGAACAAAACCAAGGCTTTTGTCCATCGGTCTTCCCGAACCTTCATCACAGTATGGACACAGTCTCAGGTGAAATAATCTATGTGGAGAAATAATGTACTAGGGTATCATTTGGCAGGAATGTGGCAGGAAATATTTCCACCTCAAGTTAAGGGAATATATTTGCCTTTGGTTAATGTTATTATAATGAAATCATTACATGTAAAAAATATATCAGTTACTCGAGTAGCAGAATTGCTGGAGTAACAAGTGTTTTTCTGCGGATTATGAGGACATTAACAGTCGCTGAGTAGTTCCCTATAAAAGCAGGAGATGTTTTACTAAGCTAATGCAACCTTTTGTGATTATATCTCTGTGGGTTTCATGACTTCCATTTCAGGATATACAGTTTGTATATTTACTATTCACATAAGAATGTAAGATATTTAAAACACTCAACCAAATTCGTCTTCTGCTAATGAAGCATTTGGTTTTGTCCAAGGAGAGAATTTCAGCCATCAGGTTGTAGAGTGAAAAAGTATAAAAATGGCCGTACATGTTAGATAGCTGTAGGCTGATCGTTTGGTTGACAGGTACAGCATTCTTCTCGACCCCCTTTCACAAACACATGCATGTATACTCAGTAGGAAGGGGCTGGATAGAGCCAGGCACCTTTTGCAGTAGTGTATCTCCCATGAAAAACTAAAGGATTGAGCATGTTGAAAACCAACATGCCTGACCATTCTTTCCATAATGTTATATCATCAAGTTTGGCCGAGATTTATCTAATGTGTATGGCCAACTTTAGGCCATATTCAGACATGGCAAATGTATTTGTTTTAATCCCTTAGTGACCAGCAATTTTTTGTTTTCATTTTTTTCATCACCAAGAGATTTTTTTTTCCATCAATGTAACTGTATTGTTTTTTTTATGGAACAAGTTGTAGGTTTAAATGGGTTGTTTCACTTCATCAAATAGCATTTATCATGTATACAAAGTTAATACAAGGCATTTACTAATGTATTGTGATTGTCCATATTGCCTCCTTTGCTGGCTTCATTCATTTTTGCATCACATTATACACTGCTTGTATCCAGGGGCTACGACCACCCTGCAATCCAGCAGCAGTGGCCATGCTTTCACAATATGGTAAAAACGCTAGCCTCTCTGGTGGCCGGGACCATGGGAGAACACATAGGCATGCATGCACAGCAGCTCCTGTCCCGTCCACCTTGTATATGCGCTGCAGCAGTGGGTATGACCCCTGGATACATGCAGTGTATAATGTGATGAAAAAATGAAACCAGCAAATGAGGCAATATGGACAATCACAATACATTAGTAAGTGGCTTGTAAGAACTTTGGTGGGTCTACCCCCACAAAAACCGCCAATGTCTCAAAAACTTGTCATGTGGCCTTGAGCATCAATTACAGCTTGACAATGAATTCTCATGCTGTTCACAAGTCGACTTATTGTCTGCTGAGGCATGGCATCTTCTTGAAGGGCAGCCCTCAGGTCATTGAGGTTCTGGGGTACAGAGTTACAAGCCTCTACATGACAACTGAGCTGATCCCATAGGTTTTCAATGGAATTCAGGTCTAGAGAAAGTGTAGGCCATTCCATTTGAGGTACCCCAGTCTCCAACAGCCGTTCGCTAATGATGCGACCTCAATGAGCCGGCACATTGTTGTCCATAAAGGTGAAATTAGGTTTGCATTGTTCATGGAGAGGTACAATAACTGAATTAATGGTGATATTCAAGTAGTATGGGCTTGTCACTGTATCATTTACAAAGTGTAGGGCAGTTCTATATTGACTAGACACACCTGCCCACACTGTAACACCACCAACAAAGGCTTGTCTGGTGACAACAGTGGCTGACGCATAGTGCTCTCCTTGCCGTCTCTAACATAGTTGGTGGCCATCATTTCTGCTCAGTATGAATCAACTTTCATCAGTGAACAGCACTGCTCCCCCATACAGCGTAGATGCTCCCTGGCCCATGCAAGATGATGACCCTTGCAGGTTGTCTAGCACGCAGACCACACTGATGTAAATGGTTTCAAATGGTCTGACGCGACACTTGGTTGCCTCTCACCTCCCTTAAATGTGCCCGGAAATGTGTGGCATTCATCATCCGGTTCCACAGTGCATTGTTCACAGTGAAGCTATCATCAGTGTTGGATGTGAGCAAAGGATATTCACTTCTATACATTTATGTGACTCTTCCAGTTTCTCTGTATCTCTGTTGCAACCTGCTGATAACACTCTGTGACTCTCTAAGCTCAGTGGCACTTCCATCTGAGAATATCCTGCTTGAAGCCTCGCAATGGTGAAGTACTGTTCATCAAATGCTAGGTGTCGTTTTGGTCTCATGATGTCAAAATACTAACAGCATGATGAGGTGGACTTTTTAAATACCAATCCTAATTGAACCAGGAAATTTATTGGGTGATTCATGGATCAAACACCTGTTGTGAATTTTGCCGTTAAGCTCCTTGTTAGAGAACAGCAAATTGTGCAAAAAGTACTAAAAACATTGGACCACTGCATTCAGAAGTTTAGAGTCAGTCACAGTAAGTTCATCTGTAAAGGTTAAAGTGCATTTTAGGTTAATCCTGAAATGTCACCCACAAGCCAAATATCCCTAACTTTTTGTGAGTAATGTATATTAATTATACTGCTACTGACTTTAGCTCAGAACTTTCTATGTGCATACTCACCCTCAATTTTCCTCTTTGTTCCACAAACCGCCACTGGAATACATTGAGATGACTCATGAGCATTAGATATGAGCACATCGTTTAAAATTTGTTTCAGGATCGATTCAAATTTCCAGAGGAGTGCTGTGGAGTTTTTGGATTATATATACATATATATTAATATATATATATATATATACAGTGCCTTGCGAAAGTATTCGGCCCCCTGGAACGTTTCGACCTTTTGCCCCATTTCAGGCTTCAAACAAAAAGATATAACATTTTAAATTTTTGGTGAAGAATCAACAACAAGTGGGTCACAATTGTGAAGTGGAACGAAATTTATTGGATCATTTAAACTTTTTTTAAAATAATAAAACTGAAAAGTTGGGCGTGCAAAATTATTCGGCCCATTTACTTTCAGTTCAGAAAACTCACTCCAGAAGTTCATTGAGGGTCTCTGAATGATCCAATATTGTCCTAAATGACTGATGAAGATAAATAGAATCCACCTGTGTGTAATCAAGTCTCCGTATAAATGCACCTGCTCTGTGATAGTCTCAGGGTTCTGTTTAAAGCACAGAGAGCATCATGAAGACCAAGGAACACACCAGGCAGGTCCGTGATACTGTTGAGGAAAAGTTTAAAGCCGGATTTGGATACCAAAAGATTTCCCAAGCTTTAAACATCCCAAGGAGCACTGTGCAAGCGATCATATTGAAATGGAAGGAGTATCAGACCACTGTAAATCTACCAAGATCCGGCCATCCCTCTAAACTTTCATTACAAACAAGGAAAAGACTGATCAGAGATGCAGCCAAGAGGCCCATGATCACTCTGGATGAACTGCAGAGATCTACAGCTGAAGTGGGAGAGTCTGTCCATAGGACAACAATCAGTCGAACACTTCACAAATCTGGCCTTTATGGCAGAGTGGCAAGAAGAAAGCCATTTCTCAAAGATATCCATAAAAAGTCTCGTTTACAGTTTGCCACAAGCCACCTGGGAGACACATCAAACATGTGGAAGAAGGTGATCTGGTCAGATGAAACCTGGTGGTGGCAGCATCATGGTTTGGGCCTGCTTTTCATCAGCAGGGACAGGGGAGATGGTTAAAATTGATGGGAAGATGGATGGAGCCAAATACAGGACCATTCTGAATGAAAACTTGTTGGAGTCTGCAAAAGACCTGAGACTAGGACGGAGATTTATCTTCCAACAAGACAATGATCCCAAACATAAAGCAAAATCTACAATGGAATGGTTCAAAAATAAACGTATCCAGGTCTTAGAATGGACAAGTCAAAATCCAGACCTGAATCCAATTGAGAATATGTGGAAAGAGCTGAAAACTGCTGTTCACAAACGCTCTCCATCCAACCTCAAAGAGCTCGAGCTGTTTTGCAAGGAAGAATGGGCAAGAATTCCAGTCTCTAGATGTGCAAAACTGATAGAGACATACCCCAAGCGACTTGCAGATGTAATCGTAGCAAAAGGCGGCGCAACAGAGTATTAAGGCAAGGAGGCTGAATAATTGTGCACGCCCCACTTCAGTTTTATTACAAAAAAAGTTTAAATGATCCAATAAATTTCGTTCCACTTCACAATTGTGATCCACTTGTTGTTGATTCTTCACCAAAAATTTAAAATGTTATATCTTTTTGTTTGAAGCCTGAAATGTGGCAAAAGGTTGAAAAGTTCTAGGGGACCGAATACTTTCGCAAGGCACTGTATATATATAAGAAACTCCAAATATAAGAAGAAACTCCAAGGCACTCCACAAATTCCAGTAAAAAAAGGGTATCTTTATTCACCCATGTCAATGTGACGTTTCAATCATCTCTCAGGACCTTTCTCATAAAAAAATGTATCCGGCGCCCATTGAATTACAATTGTATTTGATACCAGATCCGTTTTTCTATGTTGTATGCGTCATCTGAGCTGATTGCTATTCCCCGTCATTGTGACCGCACAATGGAATGCAATTTGTGTCAAATTACTTCATAACAGATCAAAATTTCTTATCGAAGTTCAGCAAAGCAGGCAAATTGAATTTTTGAAAACTTCGCTTATCACTAGTAATGAGCTTTATGTACTGATTCATATGATATTGTGTTCTACCAAGGGATCTATTACCTTGTGGTAATACAATAGTTTGGAAAATTAACTTTTCATAATTGTCTCCCGGCAGAAGATCGTCATGGATAATATCATTTCAATAAAGATCACATATTAATAGGGATTGCGTTTCCAAAATATGTGAGAGGCAGAGGACAGTCATTACTAAATGTCACAGTAAATGGCTCCATTCCATCGGTGTACTTACGTAGAAGAAAAGCATCAGCTCTAATGTGACAGCAGGATCCTATTATCCTCATTTGACATTCCAATCCTATGACATGAATGGATGCAGCCATCATTCAAAACCTTTTTCCATGCATTTGTTCATGTACCTCTGATTCCGTGTCTATGGATACGTTCATAAATGAAGTATGTGGTCTCAGATGAGTGTGTTGATACCGTAACTTTCCATTCATTTGATTATTAGGGATGAGCAAGCCCATGGAAATTTTGGTTCTCTGGGTTCAAACTTGACCCCAAACCTTATTAAAGTCAATGGGGACCTGAACTTCCCTTTATTATTTTCCGTTATTATATTATATTTATTATATTTGTATATATATATATATATATATATATATATATATATATATATATATACACACACACAGTGTCTTGCGAAAGTATTCGTCCCCCTGGAACTTTTCAACCTTTTGCCACATTTCAGGCTTCAAACAAAAAGATATAACATTTTAAATTTTTGGTGAAGAATCAACAACAAGTGGGTCACAATTGTGAAGTGGAACGAAATTTATTGGATCATTTAAACTTTTTTTTAAATAATAAAACTGAAAAGTGTGGCATGCAAAATTATTCGGCCCCCTTGCATTAATACTTTGTTGCGCCACCTTTTGCTGCGATTACAGCTGCAAGTCGCAGTTTTCAGCTCTTTCCACACATTCTCAATTGGATTCAGGTCTGGACTTTGACTTGGCCATTCTAAGACCTGGATACGTTTATTTTTGAACCATTTCATTGTAGATTTTGCTTTATGTTTGGGATCATTGTCTTATTGGAAGATAAATCTCCGTCCTAGTGTCAGGTCTTTTGCAGACTCCAACAGGTTTTCATCCAGAATGGTCCTATATTTGGCCATCCATCTTTCCATCAATTTTAACCATCTTACCTGTCCCTGCTGATGAAAAGCAGGCCCAAACCATGATGCTGCCACCACCATGTTTGACAGTGGGGATGGTGTGTTCAGGGTGATGAGCTGTGTTGCTTTTACACCAAACATATCGTTTTGCATTGTTTCCAAAAAGTTTGATTTTGGTTTCATCTGACCAGAGCACCTTCTTTCACATGTTTGGTGTGTCTCCCAGGTGGCTTGTGGCAAACTGTAAACGAGACTTTTTATGCATATCTTTGATAAATGGCTTTCTTCTTGCCACTCTTCCATAAAGGCCAGATATGTGAAGTGTTTGACTAATTGTTGTCCTATGGACAGACTCTCCCACCTCAGCTGTAGATCTCTGCAGTTCATCCAGAGTGATCATGGGCCTCTTGGCTGCATCTCTGATCAGTCTTCTCCTTGTTTGTAATGAAAGTTTAGAGGGATGGCCGGGTCTTGGTAGATTTGCAGTGGTATAATACTCCTTCCATTTCAATATGATCGCTTGCACATTGCTCCTTGGGATGTTTAAAGCTTGGGAAATCTTTTGGTATCTAAATCCGGCTTTAAACTTCTCTACAACAGTATCACGGACCTGCCTGGTGTGTTCCTTGGTCTTCATGATGCTCTCTGTGCTTTAAACAGAACCCTGAGACTATCACATAGCAGGTGCATTTATACGGAGACTTGATTACACACAGGTGGATTCTGTTTCTCTTCATCAGTCATTGGATCATTCAGAGATCCTCAATGAACTTCTGGAGTGAGTTTTCTGAACTGAAAGTAAATGGGTTGAATAATTTTGCACGCCCCACTTTTCAGTTTTATTATTACAAAAAAAGTTTAAATGATCCAATAAATTTCGTTCCACTTCACAATTGTGACCCACTTGTTGTTGATTCTTCACCAAAAATGTAAAATGTTATATCTTTTTGTTTAAAGCCTGAAATGAGGCAAAAGGTTGAAAAGTTCCAGGGGGGCGAATACTTTCGCAAGGCACTGTATATATATATATATATATATATATATATATATATATATATATATATATACACACACATACACACACACATATTATATATATATATATATATATATATATACATTGTTTTAAAATAATAGCCTTCATAAAGGGGTTATCCAATACTATAAACTGGTCCCCCATATGCTGGGCTCCTCACAGGAAATATACTTACCCCGCTGCCTGCGCCGCTGCTGATCCCCGCACTGCCGGTGCTGCTTCTCCCCGTGTACGGATGAAAACATCCGGTGTCAGGGGAAGGGGGGGAAGCAGCGATGCTAGGGAGGCTCGTCCCCATCCCCACCTGCCATTGGCTGCCCCTTCCCCCCAACACCGGAAGTTTTCATCGGCGCACATGGAAAAGCAGCAGTGGTGCAGGGACCAGGTTGGGGTAAGTATATGGGGGTTACAGAATGCAAAAGAATATGGCCATTTAGGGGTAAAAAAAAAAAAAAAAACCTCACCTCATCCACCTGATTGCACTGCAGCAGCTTCTTCTATCTTCATTGAACAGGACCTGCCAAAGGACCTGCGATACGCGCGATGACGTCACCGTGCTCTCCCGAACACCGAACCCGGACATTAGTGAAAAAGTTCGGTTTCGGGTCCGGGTACCCGAACTCTCAGTTTCGCTCATCCCTAGTGATTATCTGAAGTTTTATTATGCAAAATATAAATAGAATGTAAGGTGGCGTTCACATGCGTTAAGATTTTCATTTTTCTGATCCATCAGAAGAACAGAAAAATAAAAATGAAAAAGACCTGCATGCAGAACTTTATCTCCTGTGCAAAATAACTGATGTCTGACGGAACTGACAAAAACGGATGTAAAATTAGCACAACTGATGCTCAAAATAACGGATCAATTTTTTTTTGTTCAGCTGACATATTAGAAAAATGGGAAGCTCAAAGCAGATGTGAATTCGGCCTAAATATTAGAGTCTCCAAGGCCTCAATGCAAAATCTCTAACAAGGCTTCTCACCTGATATGTGCCATTTATAATACTGATGTCATCTTATGTGGCAGAGTAGCCTTTAACCCCCTCAGGCACCAAGGTCCAATGGCAGCTGCTACCTCTTCCCTAGCTGTATGCCATACTAGAATTTTAAACCTGAAGATATTACTAGTGAGCAGAAGTTTAAGAAAAGTGGAAGTGACTTATGTTAGCAGACATTTTGCTGCAACTTTAGACACTGGATCTATAATATCTCTTGTACAAGAGTTTTGAACCCCTCTTCTTCCTTCCTCTTGTCTTTGGAGGCCATACAGCTAAACGGGGATCATGGGACACTTGTTTACTCAATAGGTGGATGACGCAAAGGTGGAACCCTATCTATTAGACTTTTGAGGCCTATCTTATGGATAAACCACAGATGTCTCTCTTTGAAAGACCCATTTAACCCATTGTAAAGTATATGATTACTGAAAATATTATTAGAACTTTTCTAATAATTTTAAATTCAAAATCTCAAATATCAAGATCAGAACAAATGGATATCATGTGCTGTCATCTCAGTTTTGACTCCCATGCATAGTTCTCTGCTTTTTTAACTATGATGGAGCTGATAACAAAGAGGTTCTTTCTCTGGGGCAGCCAGACCACGTATTATCACATAGTTGACGATCCCCCTGAACGGCTGGCATGTAATATTACACTTGTAGGAGAGGACATGTATTGCCTATTGCCTGCATCTTCTGAAACCCTTTTTGAACAGCAGATGTCTCAGAGTTTCACAAGCTGCCCCTATGGAGATTGACTAATCACTGACCTACCTTGATTTGTAAAAAGAGTTGTCATAGTGAGACCGACCCTTAAAAAGTTTTTGCTTTCCCTGTTGAGTCGTTAAAATTCAAAGTGATGTGTAAAATTCTTTATCTGGTCTAATCGTATGGTGACATAACATCCAGATGTCAATCATTGACATATTTGTGGCCACCATAGCATGTTGTGACGTTGTGTCCATGGGACAGGGTTAACAGTCTTTCTGTGATTTGTCTACATTTCTGAAAACTTCTCTCACTATTTTATTGTCAAGATTTTTTTTTTCTATTGTAAAACTATGATCCAACTCAGTCAACCTCATGTCATAATAATAAGACTTAATATCTTAATAGAGGATGGTACGTCGATTTCTTTTCAAACATCAGCAATAATTGCCATGACTCATAAGTGGTGTTACTTTTCAGAACTCTCAGCTTATTGTTCTCTCATGTGTTTTACCCTATGGGCAATGTTGTTCTGTGATTATCATCATATTTATCATTTCTTATGGGCAGAGATTTCCATGGCATATTGTCATAATGACAAATTACATCAAATGGGAGTTTTCAGCTTGACAAGTATGATATTGCTCTTCAATATCTGCATGGTAGAACAGTTGATCTAATAGTTAACTGTATCTGGAATTTTTGCAACAGAATCCTACATTCATTCAGACTTTGAGGAACCAATAATGTAGAAGCTGAGATCTTCTGCCCCTTTGTCTCAGTGAATTGTAGGTCTCAGCATCCAGACACCTACTTTGTAGGACACGTAAAAAGTGACATACATAAGAAATTAGAGTACAAATTTACTTTTTTACCTTTTCCCGTCATCTCTTCACACCCCTGAATGTGTGGGATGAAATAGCCAGCTTTGAACAAAAATTGATTTTGTGATACTATTTGTATCTATGTTTGACCACCCAGTGGTCGAGATGTTTTGCGGCCTGTCAAGAGCTTTGCTAGATTGTTGCAATTAGAGATGAACAAAGTTTTAAAATTCGATCCGGCTGCTTCGCCAAATTTTCCAAAAAAATTCACTTCATGACGAATTACTTCGTCACTAAGCACATTTCTTTGTAAATAGTAGATGTAGTGACAGGGAACAGCGACTGTGACAACCCCCCATCATTGAACTAATCAGCGAGTTCATCGCAGATCACAGCATGTGAGATCCATATTTTAGTGTTTGCTAATAAAAAAACCTTAAATTGTACTTACCTCATCCATTTGATCGCTAAGAGGCTGCCGCGGCCATCTTTGCTTGAAGAGTGAAAACTCGAATGGGGCATGATGTCGTAAGTCACCGCACGCGAGATTTCACGCAGGATCTTCAAGCAAGATGGTAATGATGGCACTCAAATAGATGAGGTAGGTATGGTTTTTTACATTTTTATCACCAATTCAGGGAAAATCTATTCATTACCACTAGGGATGAGTGAACTTCTGTTTTCAAGTTCAGCATACAAGGTTCGGGTTTGGGTTATCTAAAAATTCTCTTGAATTGAACCGTGAACCATGAACTATGAACTATGAACTATGAAACATGGTTCGTGATAGCAGAATCCATAACGGAATTCTCAGATAACTCAAACCCGAACCTTGTACACCGAACTTGAAAACAGAAGTTCACTCATTCCTAATTTCCACGAAACACAAGGAAATTCGGCTTTACAGCAAATTGAATTTTTCCTGAAATTTGGCTCGAAGTTCACTTTGGGAACTTTGATTCGCTCAGCGCTAGTTGAAATATTATATTAAATTTGTGTGGTGAGAATTTGGACTCGATAAATTCAATGAAATGTAAAGGTGGACCTATCTGCAGGAGATAGGCCACTTACTCGGAGTCCAGATATATGGGAACTGTATTGCCCTTCTTGAACTTTGGTGTCAGACGAGGAGTGAAATGGCAGACGTCTTTGTGTCATCCGGCTAGAAACAATTGTGTAACTCTCTTACATAGTTTGGGACTTAGTCCCTCACCATTTTGAAGGTCTCTGTTTGATGTCAATGAATAGTAACATTCTCTAGAACTCAAACATGAAAGCCCATACAGAATTTGAGACAATAAATTGTTTTAAGTCTTCTTATTGATTTTGTAGATGTTTTTTTAATGTTTACATTGAATTTACCCAATATCCCTTTAACCAGGTCCCATAGAGCATCTTATCTTCTGCACTCAGCATTTTGTAATCTGAGTTGAACTTCTTATGTAAGTTTTTTTTTAAACCAGAAGTGACCTGTTTTTGTTTTTTATATCTACAGGAGCTAAAATGAAGACAGTAAACAGAATGTACCATGGGATACATTTATGGTTTTTTCCGTTAATTATCATAACTTTGAGGTTTCCACACAAGGCTTTTTCCTGTCCTCAACCATGTGCCTGCTATGTCAACTCTGAAGTTCACTGCACTTTCCGATCTCTAGTGAAAGTACCAACAAGAATTCCAAAGAACGTGGAAAGAATTAACTTAGGGTTTGTATGAACTCTTATATTTTATTCAAGTATAACATTTATATGACAATTTGTGTCTATGAAAATCACAACTTAATTCCCTGCTAAGAAGTAAAAGCTTGTGTACTCACAATGCATGGTATACAGACATTTCACCTGCATCTGTCATGCTTCATTGTTACCTGCTGTCATAGCTTCTTAGCTTCATTAACAATAATGTCTTCAAAGGGAATTTGCCACCACATACCTTAGCGGTACACCAAGTGAACTGGTAGACTCATTATGGTCTCCTTGTTCAAACATTTTTGTACCTGTGTAGATCAGTGCCTCCGTTGCAGAGAAATCAAGTCATTTCTGATATGCTAACAAGCTGTTTGGAGCAACGAGGGCATCATCATTGCACCCTGTCACACCAAAAGCTCTGCTTCATATTATGGATTGCCTCCACCAGCTGTTAGTGACAGGGCCAGACTGGTGATATTATCTCACCTGTCCACGTATTGCGCATGCACCGGTGCTTCGGGAATCTAGACACGTGCAGTACAGGTCAGTCAGCGCAGAAGTATGTAGTCTGTACTACATTCCGGAATGTTTCTGATTCCGGAAACATTGGTGCATGTACAAGAAAACAAGGCCAGGTGAGATTACATTCCCAGCCTGGCCCTGTCACTCATAGCTGAGGAGGAGCAATCCATAATATGGAGCAGAACTTTTGGTGCGAAGAAGTACAACAGTGATGTCCTCTTTGCACCAAACAGCTCATCGGAAAATACATGATTTCTCTGCAGCAGAGGCATCGACCTGCATGGGGACAAAAACGTTTGAATCCTGGACCATAATAAATCTATCAGTTCACTTTGATTACTACTGAGGTACACGGGGAAAGATTCCTTTTAAATATTTTACTTGGTGGTCTTTCAGATGAGTGAGCTGAAACTTGTACATGGTAAAAAAAAAAAAAAAAAAAGGTGTAAGCCACAATTTTATCTGTACAGACTGATAGTAATGTGAATTAGCCCCTGGACTATAACAGGTCATTGGTCAGTCTGAGTTCTACACTGGGACAGCACATGGACATAATCTTCACTCTTCTCAATGAGCCTTAATTCCTTGTAGTTTTCAAGATCTTTGCTTGCTGTCAGTCAATATCTTTATTGATTTTTCTTTCAGTAGATACAAATCTGTTTTTGTACATATGCTCAGGGGCATAGTTAAAGGCTCATGGACCCTGGTACAAGAGTTCAGCTTGGGCCCCCCATGCCAAAGTCATAACCTAACCCCTTCCGAGGTGTAACTTGACCTGCATGCACTTTCCATAATATCAGTGTCTTCTTATGCAGCACAAGGGTCTTCGGACCCCCTCCTGAGCTAGTAGCGACTGCTACCTCAGCACCCCCTATAGCTACGCCCCTGTTTGATGGATACACAGGTACATGGCTCATTACAAAACCCACTTCTGATAACTGTGCTGTAACTATATTCCTGCTCCTGAACAATCATTACATGACCATGGGCAGAGTTTTAGCCATTTTAAGAAAACAATTAAGAAATGACTGCAAGCAGAGATCTTGAAAACTGTGAGGAATTGATACAGAGAGTATTAGAAAACTGTATAAATAGAGCAGATTTTTAGGCCATTTTTGTGTGGATTTCATGTGGGTTTTCTGCATAGTTCTTTTTCAGAGTGCTGCTAGTAATAAAATCATAGTAGCTCCTACGTAGTGCTGTCAGCGGTTTTGCAATGTCAAAGCTGATGACAGTCTTCCTTTAAGTAATGCTAGGATACTTTCATATCAGTTATGACAATAGAAACTATTTCATTCCTTTGCGATGTCATCATTAGGCCTTATGCACGCAGTGACCAGTGACTTTAATGGTTTTTTCGTGGGCAAGTATAGGACATGTTCTATCGTTTTGCGGAATGGACATACGGATGCAGAAAACACATGGGTCATTTGTGTGCTTTCCACATCTATATGTCCGTTCGTAAAAAGACAGGCTATGTCTGCAAAATGTGGACCATGGACCAATTAAAAACAATAGCGCCGCAAATAAAATGTAGACGGACCACATACGGTACACAATTTGCAGACCACAAAACAGATACAGTTGGGTGCGTGGGGCCTAAGTAAATGAGAGGAGATGCGTGACTGATGTTCCCATCCATAGACAATATTCTCATTTACTGATCGAACGGTTGTTTGTTTTCAGGTTTAACAGCATCCAGTCCATTCCTGAACATGTGTTTTCTGGATTATCCAAACTAGAGATGCTTTTGATTCACAGCAATGATATACAAAATATTCCTAATGGAGCGTTCAAAGACCTGAGTTCCCTCCAGGTGATATATATAGTAATAGACAGTATATTCTGTGTGATGTATGGTGACAGTATAAATCATGTTATTCCTCATTCCAAAGGCAACATCTGCATTGAGTTTGCATGTTCCTCTCGTGTTTGTGTGGGTTTTCTTTAGGTACTTTGGTTTCCTTCCACACTTTACAAACTTATTAAAGGGGTTGTGCCAATTTTGTAAATGATCCCCTATCCACAGTATAGTGGATAACTAACTGATTGCTGTGGTCTGACGTTCACTCAATCTGATGGAGCAGCAGGTCGAGCAACGGCTGTGCCACCCCATTCATTCTCTATGGGACCTCTGGAAATAGCTGACACTGTACTAAAATATATACAGCAGTCCCATAGAGCCTGACCTACCACATTATCATATCGGGGGAATCCTTGTTCTCTGAATCAGTGGAGGTCCCAGCAGTTGGACCACCAGTGATCAGTTAGTTATTCCCTATCTTGTAGATAGGGGATAACTTGCAAACTTTACTATATTATGAGTTTCACTGTGGACAGGGACTGACATATCTATACAGCGCTGCAGAATATGTTGGCACAATAAAATAATGTTAAAAAGATAATGACATATACCCTATATGTAGTACAATGGTGTCTACAGACAATGTATTTTTGTATGATTTATTTGATGTACGGAGAAATACTGTCATTGTCCCAGTGACAATTCTGTATAGAAAACCTACTTTGTCAGCATGATCTACCCTATTAAATCAGGCATACTGTCTGGTAGGGTTGATCATGCTGATTAAAATAATATCTTGTTGAGGTTTCTTAGTAGCAGCTTTCCTAAGATTTGAACATTTTTATTGCACCAAGGGGTAGGCCAGGCGCCTTGAACCACTGCTGTTGTAAGTCCCATCTCCTCTAGTCATTACCAGTGATTACATGCGGGTCTCAGCAGTCATTGGTGGCAGTGGAGCGAGCTTTATGCAAGGGAGGATAGCATACTTACTCCCAGCAGCTGCACTATTGTTCTTCATGCAAAGCCACTGGACCACCAATGATACACTGTTATGATGGGTCGCAGAGGCCCGAGAATAAAAGAGGAGCAGGGAGTACCCAGAGGAGATGAGTGTCAGAATAGCAGTGTTCTAAGGCTAAAATCCACCCCTTGGTGCTGGAAGGAGCTAATTTGCACAATAACAATTATGCTCATATCTCGGAAACACTGCTACTTAGAAACCTAACTATGAATTTGTTTGAATCAGCATGATCAACCCTACCAGGCAGTGTTACTTATATATCAGGGTTGATCATGCTGACAGAGGCTCTTTAACTTCAACCTGGGCCACTACAAAGAAAATTAAGCATTACAAGATTCCGAAAAAATCTATAGGCTGTTCTCCAGACACTCTTTATAGATGCTCTCTGCTAAGGATATTTGATGAAATCCTGTACAAGGAACCTCTCTCTATTAAATCAGAATGCAAAAATAAGGCAGACATTTTTTTTTTTATTATGGATTTCTCATAAATATTTTTTTTCTGCTGACTGAATATGCTATCTGCTTATTTGTTTTCTTCACTGACATACAATAGTTGGCAGCATGCAGCAGTATTTGTGCTGCCAAAATTATGGAAACCATGACAGTCCCTAACAGAGCCTACTGTCTGTCAGAGTTGCAAATGTGAACACAGCTTAATTATTTAATTATTTTATTTTATTTTGAGTACATTTATTAATCTACTTTTTTTTTTCTTATTTTCTAAAGGTTTTCAAAATGAGCTACAACAAGCTGAAAGTGATCACCAGCCACACGTTTCATGGACTTTCTGGTTTAACCAGGTTACATGTTGACCACAATAAAGTTGAATTTATACATCCCAATGCTTTCAATGGATTAACTGCCTTAAGACTACTTCATTTAGAAGGGAACTCACTTCGGCAACTCCATGCCAACACCTTCTGCACTTTTAATTTTTTGGGCTACTTCAGACAATCTACATTGAAGCATCTTTACTTATCAGACAACTTGATTCAGACTCTTCCTGCTGGCATGATCCAAACAATGCCATTACTAGAGAACATATATCTTCATGGAAACCCTTGGACCTGTGATTGTCAATTAAAATGGTTACTCGAATGGGATGAACAGTCCAATGGTAAGTGCTTTCAGAGATAAATATATCCATAAGGCCCCTTTCTCACGAGCCTGATGGATTAGGTCAGGATGCGTTCAGGAAAACTTGCACCATTTTGCAAGCAAGTGACAAAAGTCAGTTTTGTCTGCGATTGCGTTCAGTTGTTCAGTTTTTTCCATGCAGGTGCAATGCGTTTTGATGCGTTTTTCACACACGTGATAAAAAACTGAATGTTTACAAACAACATCTCTTAGCAACCATCAGTGAAAAACGCATTGCATCCGCACTTGCTTCAGGATGCAATGCGTTTTTCACTGAAGCCCCATTCACTTTTATAGTGCCTGGGCTGCGTGAAAAACGCAGAATATAGAACATGCTGCATTTTTCACGCAACGCAGAACTGATGCGTGAAAAAAAAACGCTCAGGTGCACAGACCCATTGAAATGAATTGGTCAGGATTCAGTGTGGGTGCTATGTGCTCAAATCACGCATTTCACCCGAGTGGAAAACTCGCTCTTGTGAAAGGGGCCTAAGTGTTTTGTGGTCTGCAAACATCAGGTCCACAAAACACAGATACTGGCCATGTGCACGTCAAATCCCCATGCGGACCAATTTAGTTTAATGGATCCAAAATCTGCATATTGCGGCAAAGTATAGGACATGTTCTATCTTTTGCAGAGTGGCTCATGGATGCAGAAGCACATGGAAGGACATGTCCTATACTTGTTACTAAATGCAGCTGCAGTCATCTAAGGTCATATACAGCATGCGTTTTCTGATTCCCATTCCTGTCCACAGATTGTGTGTGGTATGACAGCACACCTCCATTCACTTCAATGGAGCTCAGTTGCACATGTTTGCCATGTTACTCTTATCCTTTCAATAATAACAATAATAATAATGATAATAAAATATACCTATACAGCGTCAAAATATTTCCTAGCACTTTATTATTCAGAGGGTACTCGTCAATACAAAAGCAGACTTGAGGATCCTGCTGCCGAGAACTTACAATATATGAGGAAAGAGAGGTAATACCAAAGGTAGAAGTACTTCTTTTATACAATGATCCAACCATCTTCATAGGGATACTTCCATAATTTTTTTTTTATTACATTGCATATTAACAACCTACACATGGATATTCTATGTAATATTTAATCTTAATCTTTGTATAAAAAAATGGGCTGATAGTTTTCTTGATATTATTTTTTAGGCGTATTAAGACAGCAATATTGTTATCCCAATTATATGCCTGCTATTATAATGAGGATAACATTTTCCCCTCACAGCAGCAGTAAACTGACAATGAATAACCTGTCTATATAGGACGTCTTATCATTTTTGCTGACTGCTACAGAAGGACACTATTTTGTATTTAACTTCCAAAGGCATAGTACTGCTGAAAGAAAAATGAAAAACAGCTAACCTTTATTTTTAAAATGTGTTTTCTATGCATATTAGTTTATAAAATGACTACTCTCTGATAGAAGTGTCCCTTTTAAGTAAATAGTATTGTACATATTAAAACAATCCTCCAGCTCAGGAAAAGAAATTCCCATTAGTGAGCAAACAAACAAAACAGTCACCTGGTGCCCTCTTTTTAATTGTTTATGTTACAGATCTGCCAATTCCTGGGTTCCTCTGCCCTTCAAGATGGCCGCCCCGCTGCTTAGACTACCTGATGGATAATGTACCTTTGATAGTGCAAGAAACATCTTGTTGACCTTGGATTGGACAGCACGGCACACATGAGTGGTGCTAGCCAATCCAAGGGCAGGACAAGCAGGAAGTGTCTTTGACTACCATATGCACAGTTTGCATCAAGTAGTCTGAGAAGCAGAAGATGGCAGAGGCGGAACCTAAAAATTTGTGGATATGCAGCTGAAAGATGAAAAGGAGGTCACCATATAAGTGTTCGGTCCTAACTCCAGTTAATATGAACGTTTTCTTTCTTGAACTGGGGGATTGATTTAGGCTGTATGAGCTAGTCACCAGCTGGTATTTGTACATCCACAGATTTCAAGTGCATTTGAGTGCATGTAGGTTGTGGAGGTTGATGTTGGATGAAGGGATTTTGGTTCTGGGACTGGCAATGTACCTCACTGTCACATCAATATTGTCCTTAGTCTGTCAATGTTATCAATATTGTAAAAAAATCTGCTTTACATTGAAAGTATTTTGTTTCATATACTTGCAGGTGTCCTAAAATGCAAAAAAGACAGATCATATGAAAACGGACAGCTGTGTGCAATGTGTTCTAGTCCAAGACATCTACAAAACCAAGAAATTCAGAGTTTGAAAGATATGTCCTGTTCTCGGCCTACTATTTCCTCACCACTAAGGACAAACAGCAGTGATATTAACTCTGAAGATGATGACACTGATTTGCAATTGTTAGAGTTAAATAAAGATTTTCTTGGGCAGATAATTTTAAACATGACTGATGAGCATGGAAATAAAGTTAATTTGGATTGTCAGATGAAGAAAAGTGAAGACTACAGCAAAATTCAGTGGAACCAACTTCATCAAGAAGAAATTGATGTTAATGCAACATTTGCTTTAGCTTTTGAATGTCCTATGACCCGGGAGAACTATGAAAAATTATGGAAGCTAATAGCCTATTATAGTGAAGTGCCTGTGCAGTTAGAAAGAGAACTGCTCTTTACAGATAGCTCTAAAGAAACGTACAGATATAAGCAGAATCTGGATCATGATTCATATTATTACACCGGAGTTCGAGCTGTCATAAGCGCTGAACCTGAATGGGTGATGCAACCAGTCATCAAGATTCAGCTAAATAGAAAAATGAGTACAGCAAAGAAAGTTACCCTGTCTTTCTCCACACAGCTCTCCCAATCGATTCACACTAAAGATATTCAGTATCCTAAGAGTAGTTGGGTCATGATTAATAAGGATGAAAACACCAAAACATCATATAGCGTCATTAAAGGAAATGTTCTCCAAATGACCTGCCAAGTAAAGTCTTCCGAAACACCTTCCATAGAATGGAGTTTCCCAGATGGTACAAAATTAAAAGCCCCATACAATAATGAAGATAGTAGATATTCTATATCTGCAAGTGGACAGTTGACAATAGAAGAATCAGATTTCCAAGATGGTGGAGTCTATCACTGTATTGCACAAGTAAAGCATGAGGTTGACACCTTGGCTGTAAGAGTGGTTGTGCAGCCTTCATCAAATGAGGTGTCTGAAAGGAACATTAAAGTAGTTAGTAAAACTGTTGGAGAGTCTGTAACGCTGCCATGCAGTGCAGAGGCAAATCCCAATGCTGAGGTGAATTGGATTTTACCAAACAGTAATATTCTTAATTCAAGCACAAATAAAACAGGTGCATACTTATTTAATGATGGGTCCTTGCTAATTCCAACTCCTAAGCTGACCGATAGTGGCCTTTATAGGTGCATAGCTCTCAATCAATATGGAGAAGATCATTACAGTGTACAGGTAGCAATACTAAGAAAGTACTCTGAGCAGCTAAATAGAGTAACAGTAATTAAAAAACGCCCTATTGTAAAAGTTTCTTCAAAGCCCAAATACGATCTGGTAGATGATGATAGGGGATCTGGTGAGAGGGATTTACAAGAAGAAACAGACAAACACAATGTTCAAGACAGAATAAAATCTGGAAAAGATAAAAGTTTTAGAGGACAAGGCAAAAATATCAGAAAAGACAGGAAGAAAAATACTTCATGGAAAAAGACAGAGAAACATGAGGATAGTAACATAGCAGAAGGACGAAGAAAATTTGAATCAAGACGAAGAATAATAGAGGGTAATAAGAAGATTGATCCCAAGAAATGGGCCACTATATTGGCTAAGGTTAGAGGGAGAAATAATCTAAAAACGACTGATATTCCACTACTAACTACCCCAAGAGCCGTAACCCTCCCATCTTATAAACATGAAGACACAACTCCCTCTTTGATGTCTGAACCTCTGTACAAAATTACAGAAGTAGCAAGTAGTATAGAGGAAGCATCAGCAGATGATGATGTATTACACATGACATCTTCACCTAAAGTGACCATAACACAATATCAAGGCTTAACAACACAGGTAGATGACAACATTCTGGCAGTAACTAACGAAGAAGCAGATGATTATAGTGAAATTCCATTTATAGAGGAGATTCAAGAGGGAGCGACAACAGATTCATCTCTTTTATTTAATACTTTAAGTGCAACAAACTCTGTAACGTCAACCATTGAAAATCTAGATATAGAAGATTCCATTTATTCTACAGGTGAGGAAGATTTTAAAGCTTCTACGGAAGATGATACAGATATTGAAAGTGTCAATCCAACAACTGGCATTGAAACTGAAACATATCAAACGGATTACATTCCAGAACAACAAGAAAACCTTGTAGATGAAGACCCTACTTTAATGTCAATTGAAACTATTACAGCTATACGTAATACTGAAACAGATGATACAGAAGATAATGGAATTGCTGCTCTACCTAGTTTTGAAACTACACAACATGCTACAGTAGGAGTTTCAACTTATACATATCCTGCTGCCCCAGAAATTTACAATAATGGTGATAATGTTAATTTACATGTGAACACTGTCATATCTCCTACATCTCCAACTGAATATACTATTCCTGAAGATAAGCAAATAGTCCTTAAAGCCATTGATGGTATTATACCTAAATCAACTGAATTTACTTCTACATCACCTTCTCCAGAGACTAGTACTGGTTTTGCAGTAATGATATCTGTTCCAGTTGTCACTGAGTCTCTTGTAAAAGGTTCTATTGAAGATATATATTCTGAGAAATATAAGCACACAAGAGAAGAAGTATTTACTAAAAGTGATATCAATCATTTAAGTGGTGTAAATGGTCCAGAAACCTCAAGACAAACAGAGCACCATTTATGGATTACCACAATCCCACACACTTTTGTAACAATCCCAAAAACAACTACTACAACTACGCCAATTTCTACTCAATCACCAACTACAACTCCCTTTCCAACAAATGCCTATCTTCAGTATCCTAGGAGAAGAAACAATGGCAGGCGAAAGTTCCGACCAAACAGATTCCGGCACCGCCAAAACAATATTAATCCTACTGTGTCCCCGGCACAAAGTTATTTAAATTTAGTAACTCAGAAAAGGCCAGTATCTGACGAAGAAAAGATCATAAGAGTTTTTTCAAATCAAGATAATATTGTGCATCAGCCTAGGGTTACTATACAACCAACACATGTTCAGCCAACTTATCGTGCAGTGTTTCCATCTTTAGAAAAGCATAAGCAGACTACATCTATTGCCTCTACAGCAGAAGTGTTACATACAACACAAGCACCTTCCGCAATGGTGGAAGTACCACTTGCTTCTCCAGTTACAGCAACAGAGACACAAACTGAAGAAGTATATACATTAAAATCAATTGATGATGCAGTAGATCCGCAAAAGAATAACATTCAGACTGTGGGTGTTCTGAATACACAGAGAACCACAACAGAATCACCCAAAACCAATCCAAATCAATATTGGCAACTTTCAAAAGATAAAGCTGATATTTTAGAAGATACTGAAATAGAACTTACAGAATATGGACCTGGTTTAATAAGACAATCACCTTCAGTGCTTCTTACAGAGGAATCTCCAACATTAACCACTCATAGTACTACAACTTACAGTCCCATTAAATATGCAACTTATACCCAAAAAGATGCATATAAGCAGTCAACAACAGTACCAGAAACAACTAAAAAAACTACCATCGCTATCACTAAAGACAAAAATAACCAAATAACAATTCACAATTTCCACTTAAATAGAGCAACTGATAGCCACCCATATAAGCAGAATGTAACACCCAATCCTGGCAAGTATACGACAGCTTATCCAGTGACAAGAAATATTTTTGTTCCTACCCCACATGTCTACTTGAGTTCTCCGGGCACACAGCATGTACCAATCCAACCTTCTGTTCCTAAAACCAAATATCAAGAAGCTCTTAATCCAGTTGCACCTACACAAGGTACTAAATTATTGCAAAAAAGTACTCTTTCATCAAGGATAAATGAGCTAGATATATATTCTTCCAACCAGAATAAAGTGTATATACAGTCTAAACAAGAACAGATTAAAGACACCTATAGCTCAAAATTAAACAACAGCCTCCCTTATAACCCAAAATATCGTCATCAACCCCGAATAGTGAACAACTACCATCATGGAATAGTTCCACCATATTATAATCCAGTCAGAGGAAATGTAAGACCGCCTCATATTGGAACCTATGGACCTCTACGCTACTACGTTACTAATCAGCCAATTGCAATAACTAATAAACCAGAAATAACAGCTTATACTGCCCATACAGTACAAAATGTCCAGGAGAGGAAAGTATATACCCCACATGTGTCAACAACTATTCCTATGACGACCACTACTACAGTCATTCCATTATACAGACCAAGACCAGTGACACCAAATAAGTTTACACAGGGTCAACGAATTACGCCCCATTATAGACCATATGGAAATAACTTTATAACTGATAATAAAGGTTCCTCAATACGTATCCCTAATCATGTTAATCCATATTACATCAACCCAAGGATCCCATATCGTTTTAACAGAACAAGGCTTTTTCAGTTTACTGTGACATCTAAGCCTGTTCCTCCAACTATTTTAGCCCCAGCCAGGCCAAATAATAAATTCTGGACAACCGCGTCAAGTGCTGTAAAAACCACCACTTCCCCAGATCAGTTAGTAACTCGAACTTTTACTACAACCACATCTACTACTACCCCTCCTCACATTGTGCAGAATCGTACTACTCAGACCAGTTCTAACGTCCATCCACTGTGGCATTACTTTAATGTTAATCAAAGACCTCATCTTACGACAAATAAAGTAGAATCGACAAGGGAACCTGCACTAATCAACAAATACCAAGAAAACAAACCTAAAATTGTGACCACTGGCTACCAGTTTGTATCCCTACCATTTGAGATGAATGCTGTTTTACCATGTGAAACTACTGGAGAACCTAAACCTTCCATTACTTGGACAAAACTTGCTACAGGTAATACCTACAAAAATTTTGTAGTTTATTACACAAAATAGAACAAAAGTATGCTTGTATAGAATATACCATATGCAAAAAAGGAAAGGAAATGTGCTTCTTTGTAATATTTGGCCTTTGGGAACAGTTCTCAGAACGTCTTTGCAGCCCCTTCATTGTAGTGAATGCATTCTTTTGAACTATTAGCCGAAGTTGTTGAAGATAGATTTAATGAAACTTAAAGGGAATCTATCACCTTAAAGGGGTGAACCCAGACATATCTCCGTCTTCACCCCTCTGACCCCCCTGACTTGAGCAAAGGAGCTTTTTTGTTTACTTTTGTACACTACTAGGCAGAGGCTTCCACCTAGCAGTGTTACTGGAGACATCACCGGCTCAGCAGCCGGATAAGCAGGCTTTAGCGTTGCCCTAGCCATTTTACAGGCTAGGGCAGCGCTAAAGCCCGCCCATTAGTGCCAGTGACGCCACCGGGCTCACTGCTGGATGGAAGCCTCTGCCTAGCAGTCCCTATGCAGAGCCCGGTACGTCAGAGGATCTCCTAAAATTGCCTTGAAATGCTCTGATGCTCATATCAGGGGGGCCGGAATGGTGAAGATGGCAACACCTTTAATTTTTACTAATTAATTTTCTGTACATCATTATGGGGGCTGAAATTTTGCCTGTGCTGCTAACAGCACTTAGAGATATGTTTTATAGCAGTCACCTGGACCATAGACTCAATGGACATCTCCTGTCTATTGTGTTTATGGTCCTTGTAGCTGCTGTAAAGCATACCTCTAAATGCTTATGGCTGCTTTAATACAGAGAGGCAAAAACTGAAACAAAATTAGCTGGTCATTAAGTAGTTAAACAGTAGGTAATATCTGATTCCCTGCTGAGAAAATTCAGCTGAAGAATTTGCTGCATGCACTATGCATTGCAATGGGTGAAATGCCTAGGGGATATCCTCAGCATAGGTGTAACTGCACACGGGTGCGGGTCAACATGTAGAAGATCCCCAGAAATTTTCATGCATATTTCTGTGCGTTTCTGTACCCAAACCGCACCAGTGGGTTTGCTGTAGATCTCACCCTTCATGAGAAAAGGGTGATATATCTGCAGGTACCTTAAAGAGACATGGTACAGATTTTCAGCTGAATTTACAATGAGGATTTATTTTCCAGCTGTAAATGAGGTTTCTTAAAACCTCATCCACATTGCTAGCTGTAAAACACCAGGGGGGGGGATTTATCAAAACTGGTGCAAAGCAAAACTGGCTTAGTTGCTTCAAACAACCAATCAGATTTATAGTTTCATAGGAGCTCTGAGAAATAAAAGGTGGAATATGATTGTTTGTTATGGGCAGCTAAGTCAATTGTCTTTTGCACCAGTTTTGATAAATCTCCCTCTGTGGATTTTCTTTTTGTCACATGTGGACATACCCTTAAATTGTTTGTCCCAGGTTTACAGCTCTCCCACAAGAGAGGCTGAATTGAACTGATATAGTTAGAGGATAGCTGAGGAACAACCTAATATTTCACACTGTATTGGCCACTTTATGGGGGTTTTCAGAGATATTTTTAATGATGATCTATCATCAGGATAGGTCATCAGTATCTGATCATTTGGGATCCAACACCCACACTCAGCTGTTTGAGAAGGAATCGGCAAACGCAGTAGTGATGTGGCCTTCTTACAGTTTACCTTAGGCTGTGTGACATCACGTACATCGGTCATGTGGCCTAAGCACAGCTCAGCCCCATTGTAGCGAATGAGGCTGAGCTGCAATACCAAGCCCAACCACTTTACAATGTATGGTGCTGTGCTTGGTGAGCAGTGGGAAGGCCCTAGCACTACTGAGAGGGCCAGTGTGCTGATTGGTGGGGATCCCAGGTGTTGGACACTCACCGATCAGATACTGATGACCTATCCTTTTGAGGAAAATGTTCTTGTAAATGTAATCCAGTAAAATGCTGTCAGTTGAAGAATTTGTAAGAGTTATTACACAACAATTTTATTCTTTTGATATTTTTTTGTATTCTCTTTTTCAGGTGCAATAATGTCCTCCAAATACAAAATACAACGTTTTGAAGTCTTGGATAATGGGACATTACATATACAGAATCTTCAGCTTCAGGACCGTGGACAATATATGTGTACTGCCCAGAACAAGCATGGTATTGATAAGATGACCGTTACTTTGTCAGTTGTGGCTCAGCAACCAAAAATAATACTACCTCATTCAAAGGATATTTTAGTATATCTTGGAGATACAGTTACAATGCACTGTAATGTTAGTGGCGTCCCACCTCCACATATTTCTTGGATACTTCCAGACAGGAGAATCCTACGCACTGTCTCTACTACAGAATCTCATATAATGCTGTTCCCTAATGGAAGTTTATCCATTAAAGATGTAACATTTCCTGACCGGGGAATCTACAAGTGCGTTGCTGGCAATGTGGCAGGTGCAGACAGTTTGACTATAAAGCTTCAAGTATCTCCATTGCCTCCCTTAATTCTACAAGAAAAAGTGGAAAATATTTCACTGCCACAGAGCCATAGCATTTATATTCATTGTTCTGCCAAAGGTGCTCCACCACCTACCATTCGCTGGGTGGTCTTTGATGGCACACAGGTTCGTCCTTCACAGTATGCAAACGGAAATCTCTTTGTATTTCCCAATGGGACACTTTATATTCGTAACAGTTCACCAAGAGACATTGGAAAGTATGAGTGCATAGCCGCAAACATTGTAGGTGCTGCCAGGAGAACAGTACATCTGGATGTAAGGAAATTTCCATCAAATGCAAAGATCACTGCAAGTTCTCCTCAGAAAACAGATGTTTCCTATGGTGGGACTCTACGGTTAGACTGTAGTGCAGCTGGTGATCCATGGCCAAGAATAATGTGGAGGCTTCCTTCTAAACGTCTGGTGGACTCCTTCTTCAGGTATTTTGCCTTTCTTTTTTCCACAAAGATTTACAAGCCACTTGCAATCAAATACTGTTATGTCAATCTACTTATAAATCTACTACAATCATATCAAAATAATATAGATAATACAGCTTCCAATGTATCTACAGTGAAATCTTTCCAAAAGACTACCTTTTAGAAGAGGTGGTCTGTTCTAAACTGAGTTTAGTCAGATCTAGAATGTATTTATCAGCCACGGATTTCCCATTATTTTGCTGCAGTTTCTGGACGGTTGATTGAAATAGGTTTCACATGTTTGCAACTATAAGCAATTTCAAAAAATGCTGCAGAAAACTGAAACTTGTTGGGCAATTCTAATGTTGGAAATTAGGTCAGAAAATGAATATGTACCTGAAGTTATGTCCAGGGTTTAAAATGAAATGATAAAAATATCATTTATGTACATTCAGGTATATCTACAGTTATGGCCAAAAGTTTTGAGAATGACACAAATATTATATTTTTACATGATCTGCTGCCCTCTGGTTTTTATGTGTGTTTGTCAGATGTTTTTATCACATACAAAAATATAATTGCAATCATATTATGAGTAACAAAAGCTTATATTGACAGTTAGAATGAGTTAATGCAGCAAGTCAATATTTGCAGTGTTGACCCTTCTTCTTCAGGACCTCTGCAATTCTCCCTGGCATGCTCTCAATCAACTTCTGGACCAAATCCTGACTGATAGCAGTCCATTCTTGCACAATCAATGCTTGCATTTTGTCAGAATTTGTAGGTTTTTGTTTGTCCACCCGTCTCTTGATGATTGACCACAAGTTCTCAATGGGATTAAGATCTGGGGAGTTTCCAGGCCATGGACCCAAAATCTCTATGTTTTGTTCCCTGAGCCATTTAGTTATCACCTTTGCTTTATGGCAAGGTGCTCCATCATGCTGGAAAAGGCATTGTTGATCGCCAAACTGCTCTTGGACGGTTGGGAGAAGTTGCTCTCGGAGGACATTCTGGTACCATTCTTTATTCATGGCTGTGTTTTTAGGCAAGACTGTGAGAGAGCCGATTCCCTTGGCTGAGAAGCAACCCCACACATGAATGGTTTCAGGATGCTTTACAGTTGGCATGAGACAAGACTGGTGGTAGCGCTCACCTCGTCTTCTCCGAATAAGCTGTTTTCCAGATGTCCCAAACAATCGAAAAGGGGATTCATCAGAGAAAATGACTTTACCCCAGTCCTCAGCAGTCCACTCCCTGTACCTTTTGCAGAATATCAGTCTGTCCCTGATGTTTTTCCTGGAGAGAAGTGGCTTCTTTGCTGCCCTCCTTGAGACCAGGCCTTGCTCCAAGAGTCTCCGCCTCACAGTGCGTGCAGATGCACTCACACCTGCTTGCTGCCATTCCTGAGCAAGCTCTGCACTGCTGGTAGCCCGATCCCGCAGCTCAAACACTTTTAAGAGACGGTCCTGGCGCTTGCTGGTCTTTCTTGGGCGCCCTGGAGCCTTTTTGGCAACAATGGAACCTCTCTCCTTGAAGTTCTTGATGATGTGATAGATTGTTGACTGAGGTGCAATCTTTCTAGCTGCGATACTCTTCCCTGTTAGGCCATTTTTGTGCAGTGCAATGATGACTGCACGTGTTTCTTTAGAGATAACCATGGTTAACAGAAGAGAAACAATGATGCCAAGCACCAGCCTCCTTTTAAAGTGTCCAGTGGTGTCATTCTTACTTAATCATGACAGATTGATCTCCAGCCCTGTCCTCATCAACACCCACACCTGTGTTAATGGAGCAATCACTGAAACGATGTTAGCTGGTCCTTTTAAGGCAGGGCTGCAATGATGTTGAAATGTGTTTTGGGGGATAAAGTTCATTTTCTAGGCAAATATTGACTTTGCAAGTAATTGCTGTTAAGCTGATCACTCTTTATAACATTCTGGAGTATATGCAAATTGCCATTATAAAAACTGAAGCAGTAGACTTTGTAAAAATTAATATTTGTATCATTCTCAAAGCTTTTGGCCATGACTGTATATTTGTGCATTATAAATTTTAATAATACTGGTTATACAGTATATTTAACTTTTTTATTGTAATAATTTTTGCTACAAGTATTCTGTGTATGAAAAGATACTAAGGGGGTCATTTACCACTTACCATTTAATCATGCCTAAATTAGGCATATTTCCGGCACAGATGGTGGCGCCACAGTTCACCCCACTCATGCCAGTACTAAAATTGTGGTGTGGTGTGGGCGGGGAAGAGGACGGGCCCGGCAGGCCCATCTCATTCATAGTTTTCTACACCTGTTTTAGGCGTAGAAAATGGTCTTGCATTTGGACTGGAGCTGGATGCGCCGAAGTTATGGAGAGGCCTGCACCTCTTCATAACTTCGGCGGATCCACCGCCAACACAGGGCCTTTATTAAGACTGGCGTCTAAAACGCCTGTCTAAATAAATGTGCCCCTAAATGTAGACATTATATGATACCCAGAAGTTCATTAAAACACTCAGGTTTCACTACTTCTGAGGCACAAACTGTTGTTTGTTTTGATATATAAACTCAAATGGTCTCTGAGTTTTCATAAAACTTTTGACATGCCATAGAGACATATCAAAAGTTTTGATAGGTCTGCGTGCTGAGACCCCCCACCAATCACATTGCAATCTTTCTCCTAACTGCAGGAGAGAAAGCAAGTCTTAATAGAAAGTCTATGGACCTGTCTCAATTCCATCCCCTGGTACGGTACGCAAGCACTTCTCTCTACAGATCTGTGGTGTTCTCAGCATTCAGCCCCCACTGATCAAAACTTTTGATAAGTCTCTATGACTTATAAAAAGTTTTATGAAAAGTAATGGACCAGTTAAAGTGACACTAGTGCAAATATGGGACACCTTGACCACACTTGTCAGAGTCTCTGCTCATAGCGTGGGGGACAGTTTATCCAACCGGCAATTGCAATATGCAGCACAGCACATAATTCCCAGTCTCTGGTGGCAGTCACACTTCCATGCTGCTCGGTCAGTTTTCACTCTGCTTGGCCTTTAGCTTCCCTTTGTCACATGCCTTACTCAGGCAGCCTTCTCAATGTTGGTCTCTGCGTTACACTCTCTTTTCATCACAACATAATAATTAGCACTAAAACACCTCTATATTATATATGTTACTCTCCCTCTCAGGATCGATGATGTGTGGCCATCCTCTGCGACTCTCTATTCAACTGACCTCTGTCCCTTGGTGTCTCAAGTAAAATAATACATTATAACAGTACAACAATCATCATCATTCATTTGAAAGGTACAATGACAAATAACCTGCAAAAGCAGCAAAACAAATCCAGAGTGGCAAGATACCAGTGGTGCGAAATACACAGCATGACACTCACAGCACAACACTAAACTAAAGAACAAATGGCTTTCCAGAATTTTTGTCAATATTAAAGATTAAAGCAGTCTACTCCCTCTTTTGAGGAGGCTTGGAACAGTCCATCGGTCATGATTGCTTAATTGCTTAAACACAAGGCTGTTCTACTCTCCATGTATGTCGTCATTTAAAGACATAGTAACAGCTGCAATATCAATAAAAGTTTACAACATAAACATGTTCCCATGCATACCTTACACTGAGACCTCATCACTAAAGGTCCAGGGTATTCTTATTAAAGGGTCACAAAGTCTTTTAGCTCCTGCTGCTCTACACATGGCTAATGCTTCCCACCAATGACACATTTAGGGAAACACAAAGTGCTTATAGGGAGGATGGGGGGGTTTCCTCTTACACAATAAAACCACAAATATGACGTATCATTCTCAGTAGCCCAGCAGCAATAAATATAATACAGAAGATAAAAATAAGCATTTATATATGTTACTGTATTTGTTACGTTCTAGACTGAAGTAAGACATGCAATATTGCTTGCATGTTATAGTAATATATTTCTATTTTATCTTCCATAGCTTTGACTCAAGAATCAAGACTTTTTCTAATGGCACACTGATCATTTATTCAGTTACTGAAAAAGATGCGGGTGACTATTTGTGTATGGCACGAAACAAGCTTGGAGATGACTATTTGGTTCTCAAAGTAAATGTCATGACGAAACCTGCAAAAATTCAACATAAAAATGATGTGGACCATAAAGTTATATATGGTGGGGATCTGAAGGTTGATTGTATTGCAACTGGTGTTCCCAATCCTGAAATCTCATGGAGTCTACCAGATGGGAGCATGGTCAATAATGTCATGCAATCAGATGATAGTGGGACACGCTCAAGAAGATATGTTGTATTCAATAATGGTACCTTGTACTTCAATGATGTAGGAATGAAAGAGGAAGGTGATTATACCTGCTACGCTGTCAACCAAATTGGACAAGATGAGATGCGAGTAAGTGTCAAAATAGTGGCAGAGAGAGCTGTTATTAAGAATAAAACCTATTCAATTATCAATGTGCCTTATGGAGATGTTGTTACCATTTCATGTGAAGCCAAAGGTGAGCCTGTTCCCAAAATAACATGGCTTTCTCCAGCAAATCGACCCATACCTACTTCATCTGAAAAATATCAAATCTTCCATGATGGAACTCTTCTGATCCAAAAGGCTCAACGATCTGATAGTGGAAACTACACATGTCTGGCACAGAACAAAGGTGGTGAGGATAAAAAAGTGGTTCATATTCAGGTTAATGTTCTTCCACCTAAAATCAATGGTTATTCCAATGCTATAATGACAATAAAAGAATCTGCCATGAAAGATACCCGATTATTGATAGACTGCAAAGCAGAAGGAATTCCAACACCTCGTGTTATGTGGGCTTTTCCTGAAGGAGTAATCCTTCCTGCTCCTTACTATGGTAACAGGATCGCAGTTCATCGGAATGGAACCCTTGAAATTAAAGCTCTACGGAAAACCGATTCAGTTCAGTTAGTATGCATTGGAAGGAATGAAGGTGGGGAGGCCAAGCTAATTGTACAACTGACTGTGACCGAGCCAGCATTGAAACCTCACTTTAACAATGAAGATGAAAATGTTGTTGTGACTGAGGGTCAGTCTGCTAAGCTTAACTGTTCGGCTATAGGAATTCCACAACCTGACCTAATTTGGATTCTTCCAAATGGAACTCAGATTAATAGTGGCAATCACCTCCACAGAATCTTCCATAGACAGGATGGTACTTTACACATTGGTTCTATAGCAGCAGGAGATGGAGGAACCTATCGATGCCGAGCTGTAAACATAGCTGGATTCACTGACAGAATGGTCACTTTGCAAATTGGCCGTAAACCGCAAATCAGTAACAATTACAATAACTTAGTCAGTATCATCAATGGAGAGACTTTGCAACTCCACTGCATCACACAAGGAGAAACAAGACCTCATATTTCTTGGACATTGCCCAATGGAATGGTCATTGATGGTCCAAAAGATGATGGTCGCATTTCTCTTTTGCAAAATGGCTCCCTTGTTGTAAGGGACACCACTGTATATGACAGAGGAAGCTATCAGTGTAAAGCAAAAACCCAATATGGTTCATCAACAATGAATGTTCCAGTGATAGTCATCGCGTATCCTCCCCGTATTACTACCAGCCCTGCACCTGTTATTTATGCTCGACCAGGAAGCTCCGTTCAGTTAAACTGCATGTCAATTGGCATACCAAAAGCTGAAATAACCTGGGAGCTTCCGGATAAATCTCACCTGACTGCAGGAGCTCAGTCTCGCTTGTATGGAAACAAATTTCTTCATCCTCAGGGGACATTAGTTATTCAACATTCTTCAAAGAGAGATGCAGGTTATTATAAATGCACAGCTAAAAATATATTAGGCAGTGACACAAAAACAACCTATATACATGTATATTAAGACAAAGGAGAACAACTATCCAGAAAAAAAGCCCGTGACTGCCATGCAAGTGCAAAGTATACTGTATCAACTATTAGAGACATCCTCTGATTATCTAATCTTATTGTTTGCAGAAACTGCACACCAGTCTAATGTACATACAACCCAGAAACCAACAATACAATTAAAGAGAACAAGGGCATAGATGTACAATATATCAGGCTTTATGTCTTTCGAAGCTCAAACATGTTATCTACCGTCCATAGTTCATTGACTTGATCTGCACCTTAATACCAAAGAAGTATTAATACTCTACACATACTACAGTTATATGTGTTTGCTCTTTGTTTGAAGATATTTAATTTTATTTTACCTCTTTAATGATCCAATGCCACTATTGTAAAAGGAAAATTATACCGAAAAATACAAGTTGCTTCTATGAAAACACAGCTATATTAACAGTAATCCATCGTACGTGTTCCCATAGGAGCAATTTGCCTTTTTGTTATAGTTTGTCTTTGGGGGCTGTTATGTTTGCATCCACATACTGGATAACTAATGTTCTGCCATGCTGAAAGTCTACCATCTCAGTTCCCACATGGGCTTTGAGAAATACAAACTTATGGATATGCAACGGAAAAATATGACTGCGGTTATTGCTTTTTTGCATATGTTTTATATTAGTAACCTAACCGTGAGACAAAAATTACTGCAATCCCTGTCTCATTTCTATAAATTATTTGGTCTTTAAAAGACTTTGCTGACAAACTGTGTTTATATAATTATGATCATTGTACTGTACATTTTATAATAAATATATTATTTTCCAAACTATTGTCACAGTTGTAGCTTTTTATTGTGGTCAACACATATTGGGGTCAGATGTAAAGGGGCTGTCTGACGTATGAAAAGCTTCCCACTGCCCCTAAATGTACTAAAATAATAAAAGAACATATACTCACCACTTTATTCACCAAGCCACTGAATGAACACAGTATCATAAAATGTGGAAGTTGATAATACAGTGTCTATACCAGTCTACCTCTTTTTTTTTCATCATACATACAGTCGTGATGAGAGTCTGGCATATTGTTCCTCACATATCACTCTTGGGTTCCCTGGCTGTGGCTTTTGCCAGCTCCAGATACTATTGACCCTGATTGACACCAGAAATGTCATGAAGTACTAGAACTTGCTACAATAATGAAAAACAATGTCATTGACAGCTAACACTAGGGTAATAATTTGATCACTTGGTAATGTCTTTATTAGGACTAGTGTTGAGCGAGCACCTCTGTGCTCGTATTCTCGAGTTCTCTGGCCGAGCACTAGGGGTTGCTCGCTGCTCGGCCGAACACCCGAGCATAGTGTTAGTCAATGGGACTAAACCAGACACCCCCCGCTCGGAGAGTGTCTGGTTTAAGAGCGGAGGGTGTCTGGTTTAAGAGCGGAAGGTGTCTGGTTAATAGAAAAAGGTCAGAATCGCGACTTCTCCTCTTTTACTCCTTGTACTCGCAAAAGTATGCTAATTAACTGAATTTGTACACATTAGCGTACAAATGACCATTACAGTGCGGGGAAGAGACTCGAGCGGACACAAGCGTAGGCATGCTCGGCCGAACAGCGAGTTCGGCCGAGCATGCTCGCTCAACACTAGGTGAAACGAATTTTTCAAAACTCCACTCATCTCTTAGCATACAAATGTGTACGCATTAGTGTACAAAATGCGTACGCATTAGCGTACAAATGTGTATGCGCTAGCATAGAAATTCGTACGCATTAGCATACAAATTCGTACGCATTAGCGTACAAATCAACATTACAGTGCGGGGAACAGGCTCGAGCATGCACGGTCAACACTAATTAGGACTATTCTCTTTAAAATTCAGTGGTCTTCAACACTACATATTGTATAAAGTGACCTACAGTAGGTTGGGAAAGGGACACCAAAAATTGCTCCAAAACATTTAGGGCAGCAACATTTTAATGACCAGCTATAGACATTTCCATGCACAGAGCAAAGCTGGCTATGCATGATGGGATGATACTGCTTAACCCTTTCCTGAGGGGGCGATTTTCTGTTTTTGAGTTTTCATTTTTTCACTCCTTGCCTTCTTAGAGCCCTATTTATTTTTTTGTTCAAATAGCTGTGTGAGGGCTTGTTTTATGTGGGACAAGTTGTGTACATGTAGGGCGGAGGTTGGGAAGGGAAAGTTACTTGTAACCAAATAACAAATACAATCTAACCACTCACACTGGAAACAGACTGGGAGGTTTGATAGCTAGAGGTGTTGGTAAAATTCTTCATTTTCTATAGTCAGCCTAAAAGAACACTAAAGTTAAAGGAGTCTTATGGGACTTAGATATTGATGACCTACCCTAGGGACAGGTTATCAATATCAGATCACAGATCATCTGTTTGGGCAGTTGCAAGTGCAGGAAACTATACAATGGACAAAGCCAGAAGCGAAAGACTCTATGAGACTGAGTTCATACTTCAGTTATTTGATCAGTTATGTCCATCAGTTATTGTGAGCCAAAACTAGGTGTGGGTCACAAACACAGAACAGGTACAGATCTTTCCATTATACCTGATCTCTGTGGAGGCTTCACTATGGGTTTCGGCTCACAATAACTGATTAAATAACTGAAGTGTGAACTCTGCCTTAATAGTGTAGTGGCAATGCTGGGGTACTGCAGCTCAGTTCCCATTTAAAGAATTGGGAAACTGTGCAGTGGATGGAGCTTTCCATGTGTCTGACTTCCAGAAGCAGAAATCCCACCAATCTAATACTGATGACCTATCCTGAGGATAGTTCAGCGATATCTATATTCTAGAATATTCCTTTAAAATGTATAATTCCTTGATCCTACTCTGTTTCAAACTGTAATCTAAAGGTTTAAACAAAAGCAACAGTATGTGCATTTGCCTTTTTTTAAAATTTTTTGTAGACTTTTATTTTACAATGTGTTTCCCGCATTTTACTTTTATCCTGAGTGTAGACTAAAGGTCTATACAGGGTGACAATCGCCAAAAGATTGTACGATCGTTCATTCGTTCTCAGTCATTGCCCATATAAACATGTCCAACAAGAACAATTAAACACACATTTCTTTTTGATTGCTAATTTCTTGAATAAAAATCATTGTTTGTTGGCAGCATTTCCCCTCATGTAAACAAGGGATTTAGCAGGAGACAGTAATGCAAGCTGTATAATTCTTCAGACATACTCCTGATAATCTTGATAACACTTGTCATCTTTCTGTGTAAATGACCACTAAGAGAAAAGTAGGTTTAGAAAACTCTCTTCTCCTGCCTCATTACATATGTAGGCAATTATACAATATTGAAAGCCTATCCTCAGGATAGGCCATCAATATCTGATTGTTGGGGATTCGACTCCGGGCACTCCCGACTATCAGTTTGAGGAGGCCGTGCCCTGAGCATTGCAACCTCTTCAATCAGACCCTTTCAGGTTTTTTAATTTTTTTGATGTTCAATAAAATAATAAATAATAATAATAATAATAAATAATTATAAATAATATATAATAAATAATAAAAATAATAAAATGATAAAAATAATAAATAATAATAAATAATAAAAAATTTGATGTTCAATAAAAAAACCATGTTTTCAACCAATCAATCTTCATTCAATATCCAATCATGAAAAAGTGAAAACAGTATTTAAAAAAAAATTGTTAATTTATTAAAAAGGAAAATCTAAAATGTTGCATTGACATAAGTATTCAAATCCTTTGCAATGAAATTTAGCTCTGGAGGCCTCCATTTTTTCTTGATCATCTTTGAGATGCTTCTGCACCTTTATTAAAGTCCATCCTGGGTATATTTAGTTGACTGGACATTATTTTGAAAGACACACCTCTGTCTATTTAAGGTCTCACAGCTGACAATGCATTTCAGAACAGAAAACTAGACTTGAGGAGGAAATAACTGCCTGTAGAGTTCAGAGACAGGATTGTGTGGAAGCACAGAGCTAGAGAAGGGTGCAAAAAATATTTTACTGCACTGAAAGAGCACACTGGCCTCCATATTTCTTAAATGGAAGAAGTTTGGAAAAACCAGGACTCTTCCTAGAGATGGCCGCCCCACCACAACAACAAAGTAATCGGGGAGATAGGCCTTGGTAAGAGAAGTGACCAAGAACCCAATGGTCACTCTGGCTGAGCTCACGATCTGTTGTGTAGATAGAAGAAACTTCCAGAAGGTCAACCATCAATGCAGCATTTGACTAATCTGGGCTTTATGGCAGAGTGGCCACAGAGAAGCCTTGCCTCAGGAAAAGATACATTAAAGCCCACTTGGAGTTTGCAAAAAGCACCCAAGGGACTCACAATCTGTGAGAAACAAGATTCTCTGGTCTCATGAAACAAAAATTTAAAACGTTGGCCTCAATTTTAAGCTTGATGTCTGGAGAAAACCAGGCACTGTTTATCACTTGCCCAATACTATCACTATAGTGAAGAATGGTGGTGGCAATATCATGCTGCTTGGTTGTTTTTCAATGACTGGGACAGGGGGATTAGTCAGGGTTGAGGGAAAGCTGAATGGAGAAAAGTACAGAGATATTCTTAATGAACACAGTGCTTTGTAGCTCAGAATGGGCCAACGGTTCACTTTCTAACATGACAATGACCCCAAGCACACAGTCAAAACAAAATAGTAGTACTGTAGCTGTGCCTAGGCCATGTAACTGATGAGTGTGATGTCAATGTGGACTAAGGAAAGCTGTGAGAAGGCCGCAGTGAGCCACAATACCTTCTCAAACAGCTGATCGGCGGGTGTCCTGGGTGTCGGTTTCCCATCAATCAGATACTGGTGATCTCAGACTTTTTATCTGGCTTAGAATGAATCTTCAGCCACATGTACACATTTATATTATTGGACATATCCATTAAATTATTTCAAATCTCCCGGGGGGCGTGGCTAGCAGCGGCGCTGAAAGGAAGCAATCCTGAGCAGCTCCGTGCCGCTGACTTCTATCTACCAACATCCTCGCTTTCCGGACGAACTTGGCCACCTAAATCTGTCAAACATGACAAATCCGCCAGGATGAGAAGGCTCTCGGGAAAACTTACGCCAAAACGTCTGCGCACTGAAAACGCTTGATATACCAGTAGTTACATCAAATTGTTTCTCTTTATAGTTCTCTACAATACTAAAGCTGTTTAGCTAGTTTTTATATTGCTTATTATAACTCTAGGGGTTTACTTACCAAAACCCACGTGACAAATTACTATCTCACTATGTTTATTTTAGTGGTATCGAGAGGGGCGTGATGATGTCAGTTGACAACTCACTCCTTCCTCTGATATCAGTCCTTCTTTAACTACTATGGCTGACATTACCGTGATGTCGTACAACGTTCGTGGTGTCAATTCTCCTGCTAAAAGAGGTCAGATTACGTCATATATGAAAAAGACACATATTGACATTTGTTTATTGCAGGAGACTCATTTTAAAAGAGGTCATATTCGTTCAATAAACAAATCTTATTTCTCACAGTGGTTCCACAGCCCTTCGCCCTCAGGGGCATCTTGCGGCGTTAGTATCGGTATCAGTAGGCACACCCCTTTTACTACTACTTCACAGTTGTTAGACGAAGAGGGGAGATATATCTTCGTTAAGGGCCTCATTGCTAATCAAACTATAACACTAGGTAACATTTATGCACCAAACTCCAATCAGGTTCCCTGGTTAATCAACATGCTTAAGTCCTTTTCAGACTTCGCTGAAGGTCTGATAATTTTGGGAGGCGATTTTAATGTCGCTTTAGATCCTACTAGGGATTCCTCATCAGGACACTCCTCCCTTTCCTTTAAAATATTAAGTAAACTTAAATTCACATTAAATAATTTGGGTTTCAGAGATATATGGAGACTTTACAATCCACAAGGACAGGATTTCACCCACTTCTCTTCTCTACACCAATCATATAGATGCCTTGATTACTTTTTTACAAAAACTAATACTCTCCAAAACTTCTCAGACCCTAAAATACTTACTCATATCTTTTCGGATCATTCTCCGATTACAGTACAAATGCGCATTCAGTCTTTACAGAAACAAATTCCCAATTGGAAAATCAACGATACCATTCTTAAAATACCTCAACACTGTGATAAACTGAAAGAAAAACTATCAGAATTCTTTCAAATAAATGACTCCCTATTCCTGTCTTATGGGAATCTCACAAGGCCTTTTTTAGGGGTGAATTCATCTCTTTAGCTACTCACGTTAAGAAAGCTCGCGACAAACAAGTTCGTGACCTTCTACAACAAATAGCTTCTTTAGAGAAAACTAAGAAAAGGTCTAGAGCATTGACCAATACACAATTACTCTCCACATTACAATCTGAGTTGAAAGATATTCTGAATTTACAGTCAGCAAAGGCTTACCTTGCTACCCAACACAAATTTTACGCACACGGAGATAAACCTACAAAGTTTATGATAGCCCAAATCAAAGCACGAAAGAATAAATCATATATACCAGTAATTCAGTCTTCCGACAATACCAAACACTATACAACACCCGCCATTGCTGGGGCATTTCAGGAATTCTATTCGAAACTCTATAATCTAAATGCAACTGACTCCCCAGCGGACAGAGTTAATAAACAAAACATAACCAAGCAATTTCTAGAATCCATCGATCTCCCGCATATTACACAGTCACATGCGGAAGACTTATGCAAGCCCTTTACACCGGATGAAATTCTTATTGTCCTCAAATCCCCACCTAAAAATAAATGCCCAGGGCCTGATGGATTGACGCCATTTTACTACCTTATCTTTCAAGATATTATTTTACCATATATAACCAAACTCTTTAATTCGGCATTAGATGGCACCCCCTTTCATCCCCAACCGCTAATGGTCCACATATCTATTATACCTAAGGAGGGGAAAGACCCCACTCAATGCGGCAGCTACAGGCCAATTTCCCTCTTAAACTCAGACCTTAAAATCTTTGCCCTTCTACTTGCAAATAGACTTAAACCATTACTTCCAGAACTGATTGACCCTGACCAAGCTGGATTCATTCCCTCAAGAGAGGGGAAAGACAACACGTATAGAATGCTGCAATTGATGTGTTTTGCCAAATCTAAGAATATCCCATCTGTGCTTCTAGGCACAGATGCGGAAAAAGCTTTTGATCGGGTAGACTGGTTATTTATGAGACAAGCTCTTTTAGCTTACCAGATCCCGAGTCAATTTATTGATGCAATCTTTACAATGTACTCAGGTCCAACAGCTCGGATAATGGTTAATGGTCTACTTTCGCAACCCTTTAACATGCTAAACGGTACAAGACAGGGGTGCCCTCTTTCTCCGCTTCTTTTCGTCCTCACGATTGAGACTCTTCTTCAAAAGGTACGCTTATGTACAGATATACATGGCATACACTGTGGTGGGAGAGAGCATAAAGTCGCAGCCTTCGCGGACGATCTCCTTTTCATCCTGCGAGACCCGACCCATTCTTTAGCCTCTCTCCAACCCATTTTTACAATGTTTGGTCTCATTTCGGGCTTTAAAATTAATATGTCCAAATCTCAAATACTTAACGTTTCACTCCCAGCTATGGTAGTTTCTCGAATACGAACCTAAACGCCATTTGACTGGTCGTTGCCTACTTTGAAATACTTAGGTATGGCAAAAATACAATGCTATACACAAATTTACCTCAAAAGGTTCCCCCTTATTACAAACTAGAGATATAACGGATTTGTGCAAATCCAGTGTGCGGGCCAGGGATAAGCCTATTAACTCTCTTCTTCCAGAGGGACTGATCCCGACTCTTGAAGAGGCCAGGAATATCCTCCAGCTCCCCACACTTGACTTCCTGTCCTTCTCTTCACTACAACGCTCTCTCAAGATTTTCATTACATCTCAGGACAACACTACCTCCCAGTCAAAGTTTGAAACTTTCATTCTTCAAAGTAGGGCACCTAAAAAACTCTTATCTTACTTTTACCATACTCTTCTGCATGCGCAGTTTGATACCATAAACAACTCCTCTTATATTAAAGCTTGGGAAAAGGACTTGAGCATGTCTTTTACGGTCCAACAATTGAAACTCATCTTGTCAGCTCCTAAAACCTCATCTAGGTGTATTAGGATTCAGGAGAATGGCTTCAAGGTCTTGACCAGGTGGCACATGACTCCGGAAAAAATCAACAAAATAGATTGTACCTACCCGGCCACATGCTGGAAGTGCGACTCAGATATAGGCTCATATTTCCATATGTGGTGGACTTGCAGCAAAGTCGTGCCCTTCTGGTCAGAGCTTACATCTACAATCAACTCTATCTGCAACATAGCATTGAGTAAGACACCTGAGATCTTTCTTTTATTACTCATACCAAACAACTACCCCCTTCTCACTAGATTGCTCCTTCGTCCCCTGTTAACCTCGGCTAGGCTACTTCTGGCTTCATCATGGAAGTCCCAGGTGTCACCATCTATTTGCAAGTGGATTGCAAAGGTGGACCAAATATACCGACTAGAAGAGATCTCGTATTGGGAATTTAGGAATCATGAGAGGTTTGAGGCAATCTGGCAACCATGGATTGCCTATAAGAAACGTAGAACAGATGTGACCAGTCACCAGTAGTTCTTTCAAATGCACTCCCCACCTTAAGACACCACCGTTGTGACTTCTCCTTAGATCCTAGACACCAATTCGTTGGGAATGTTTAAAGACCTATTCCTATCTTACTTTAGAACATATTAATACTTCCCTCCCTCACCCTCTCCTCCCTTTATTGTCCCCTTCCCCTCTCCCCACCTGCTTATGTTTATTCTTGTTTGCACTTGAAACTCAACGCTCCTTATCCTGAAAATTGGATGCGAATAATACCTTTCAGCAGCATGTCAGGTTTAGACCAGGTTGTTACTGTCTTTCTTAGAAAATAACAATGAAAATAATTATATCTGTATAAGCTTGTGTGACTGAGTCGTGATACCGATGTAGATTTCGAACTCATTCTTATATGTTAGTAACGCTTTACTTTATCCAATGTGCACTTATTGTACCTTTGATATTTGTCACTTTATATAACGTCCTGCGCGACGTTCATGTTGTTAATCTATGCTGATACGCTCGCGTTAACCTTGTTAAATGCATGTTTCAAGTCACATTGTTTTATCTAATAAAAAGACAATATGAAAGAAAAATTATTTCAAAACTCCCAAGTCATAGTAACATAGTAACATAGTAACATAGTTTGTAAGGCCGAAAAAAGACATCTGTCCATCCAGTTCAGCCTGTTTTCCTACAAGTTGATCCAGGGGAAGGCAAAAAACCCTGTGAGGTAGAAGCCAATTTTCCTCACTTTAGGGGGAAAAATTCCTTCCCGACTCCAGTCAGGCAATCAGAATAACTCCCTGGATCAACGACCCCTCTCTAGTAACTATAACCTGTAATATTATTACCCTCCAGAAATACATCCAGGCCCTTCTTGAACTCTCTTAGTGAACTTACCATCACCACCTCCTCAGGCAGAGAGTTCCATAGTCTCACTGCTCTTACCGTAAAGAATCCTCTTCTATGTTTATGTACAAACCTTCTTTCCTCCAGACGCAGAGGATGTCCCCTCGTCATGGTCACTGTCCCTCGGGATAAATAGATGATGGGAGAGATCTCTGTACTGACCTCTGATATATTTATACATAGTTATTAGATCTCCCCTCAGTCGTCTTTTTTCTAAAGTGAATAACCCTAATTTTGATAATCTTTCTGGGTACTGTAGTCCACCCATTCCAGTTATTACTTTAGTTGCCCTCCTCTGAACCCTCTCCAGCTCTGCTATGTCTGCCTTGTTCACAGGAGCCCAGAACTGTACACAGAACTCCATATGTGGTCTGACTAGTGATTTGTAAAGTGGCAGGACTATGTTCTCATCACGGGCATCTATGCCTCTTTTGATGCAACCCATTATCTTATTGGCCTTGGCAGCAGCTGTCTGACACTGGTTTCTGCAGCTTAGTTTGCTGTTCACTAAAATTCCTAGGTCCTTTTCCATGTCAGAGTTACCCAATGCTTTACCATTTAGTATGTACTGGTGACTTGCATTATTCCTTCCCATATGCATAACCTTACATTTGTCAGTGTTAAACCTCATCTGCCACTTTTCTGCCCAAGCCTCCAGTCTATCCAGATCCTGCTGTAGCAGTGCACTGTCCTCTTCTGTGTTAATTACTTTACACAGTTTAGTGTCATCTGCAAAAATTGATATTTTACTGTGCAAGCTTTCTACAAGATCATTAATAAATATATTGAAGAGAATAGGACCCAATACAGACCCCTGTGGTACCCCACTAGTGACAGTGACCCAATCTGAGTATCTACCGTTAATAACCACCCTCTGTTTTCTATCACTAAGCCAGTTACTTACCCACATACAGACATTTTCTCCCAGGCCAAGCATTCTCATTTTGTATACTAACCTTTTATGTGGTACAGTGTCAAACGCTTTGGAGAAGTCCAAATATACGACATCCATTGAGTCGCCGCGGTCAAGTCTAGAACTTACCTCCTCATAGAAACTGATTAAATTGGTTTGACATGACCGATCCCTCATGAAGCCATGCTGATATGGAGTTATTTGCTTATTTTCATTGAGGTACTCCAAGATAGCATCTCTCAGAAAACCTTCAAACAGTTTGCCCACAACAGAAGTTAAACTTACCGGCCTATAGTTTCCAGGCTCTGTTTTTGGACCCTTTTTGAATATTGGCACCACATTTGCTATGCGCCAATCCTGTGGAACACTCCCCGTCAGTATAGAGTCCTTAAATATCAGAAATAAGGGTCTGTCGATGACATTACTTAATTCTCTTAGGATACGGGGGTGTATGCCATCCGGTCCTGGTGATTTGTCTATTTTAATATTTTTAAGACGTTGCTGCACCTCTTCCTGGGTCAGAGAGGACACTTTTAAAGGGGAATTTACTTTTATACTCTGCATTTCATCTGACATTTTATTTTCCTCAGTGAATACAGTGGAGAAAAAGTTATTTAGCAGCTTCGCTTTCTCCTCATCGCTCTCTGCTACTCCCCCCTCATTACTCTGTAAGGGGCCGACACCTTCAGGTTTATACTTTTTAGTATTTATATAATTGAAGAGTCCTAGGGAGTAGCTGAGGGAATGGGTGCTGGAGGCCCGGGCAATTGTCCCTTTTCCCTCTCTATAATCTGGTCCTATGGGCATATAATAAGAACATACCAAGCCTTGATTTTTTGCAGTTTAACATAACTGAAGCAGGATGAATACCATGCTTTTTCCATTGTATGGCTGAGCTTAATAAATAGCGTGACTGAGGATTTAGCAGCATGCTGGGACCCACATATTTTCTTAATTTAAGTTACTTCTTTGAAAACCTCATTTATTGTAACTTATTCTTTAAAAATTTTGATGGATGAACTGTTGCTGTAAAGCTCATAATGTTTTATGTATGATTTATCAAAGAGCTTTTCTATACTTTGATTTTTTTTAAAAGGAACTTACCAGTTATGCTTGCATAGGTAGAGGTGTGCTGAATTTTTCTTTTCCCAAGGAGCAATTTACAACAAGCAAAGGATTCAGTTACACACAGAAGCAAATATATACAGAGTATATTTCTATAAAACACAGATTAGAGGGCAAATATGTACTAAAATTGTGCATATAATCTTGATGTGCCTCATATTACAAAGTTCATCAACTTTTCATGCAGACTGTTAAAGAGTATGACTACATAAAAAAATGTATTCATTGATCAAAAATCACCAGTCTTTGGGTTGTCCTCTTCTGTTTCTTAAAATTATTTTCAAACATGTCTTAATTTCAGGAAATACATGCTTTAAAGAGGTTGTCTCACTTCAGCAAATGTATACAAAGTTAATACAAGGCATTTACTAATGTATCGTGATTGTCCATATTGCTTCCATTGCTGGCTTAATTCTTTTTTCCATTCCACTGCACACTTCTCAATTCCAGGGGTTATGGCTTCTGTTGCAGCACAAATCCGATAGGAGCCAATGTGCATGGGAGCTGATGCACATGCGCCTATGGAGGCCCCCACGGTCGAAGCTACCAGAGAGGCTGGCGCCTTTTCCTATAGTGTGCTCGCATGATTACCTCTGCTGTATTGCAGGGTGGTTGTAACCCCTGGATACAAGCAGTGTACAATGTAATGGAAAAATAAATCAAGACAGCAAATGAAGCAATATGGACAATCAAAGTACATTAGTAAATGCCTTGTATTAGCTTTGTCTACATGATAAATGCCATTATAGGAGTTGTCACCAAACTTTATGAGACTCTTGAATGTTTCATCAGTCTAGTTACATGTCAGCAGAGGCATAGATGGGGTCATGGTGAAGATCAACAAGGCCCCATTATGCTGTGAGAGTTTACTAAACAAAACTATAGGGTCTGGAATTAGTTTGTGCCTCCATGCCCTTTCCATGACTCTTAGGCCTATGTCCCCATCCCTGAGGTTACTAAAAATGCAGTTCCACTGGAGAGGAGAGTCCTGCATTTATTTTGCCATCCAGCAACTAAGGGTATAAGACCAACCAGGGCTGGGTCATTCTCTCCAAGTGCCCATAAGCAGCTGCATTGTCTTCCTCTATTAATGAACTACCTTGTGGGAGTATTGTTACTATTGTTTCACAGCAATGTTGATACTTTTGATAGCAGTCAGCTGCAAAATTACCATTAAAATAACCATGGTGGCTGGTAAGGGTGCCAAAAGGGATCCTGCAATCCATAGAAATTCATGTTTTAATCCACACACAAACTAAGTATTCAGAGAACTAAGGGTGGGCCCCAGCCTTCTTCTGTACATGTTTGACAGGGTCAGGCCTCTCCATTGTCGGGGGGGGGGGGACTTACTTAAAGTGGCCCTGGAAAAAACCTAAAGTATCCTATGTTGTAGTTAGGTACAGATGGTGACAGAAGGTACTATCTTAGCAGAACAAAATACTGCCGCCCCCACCATAGTATTTAAAAGGCTTTTCTGAGACTTATATACTGATGAGTCATCAGTACCTGATTGTGGGGGTCTGACACCTGAGACCCCCCGATCAGCTTTTTGAGCACTGCATGTGCCTCAACCTTCTCCGTGCTCACCAAGTACAGCACCATACATTGTATAGTGATTGTGCTTGGTATTGCAGCTCAGCCCCATTCTCTTCAATGGAGCTGAGCTGCACCTAGGCCACATGGGCGATGAACATGACATTACTTGGCCTAGGGAAAGCTGAGAGAAACGATGGAGCTACTGACCAGAGGATATGTCATCAGTAAATAAGTCTCAGAAAACCCCTTTAACTATATAACCCTCCTAACGATGACAGTCTTCTAGCATTAATTAATGCTGAGAAGATCAGATTGTTATGTTCCTGACCCATGAAGAGAGCCTAGTTGTCCCCCTGGGCATCAGCCCACCGGGAAATTTCCCTGTAGGGTCTATGGCCAATCCACCCCTGCCCATCCTAAACATTCCTCATCCAGAAATCACCCCCTGTTGCTTCAAACCTCAGCGCAGCACAGTAGTCTACTTTGGTCCATCATTTGAATTGGAGAAAACATGCCAAAACTAAATCATGTTGTCACAAGCTTTATGAATAGAGCACAGAGGCTGCATAGTAGCACAAGGAGGCCTGTCAGCTCTGCATACTGAGCCATATAAACTCCATTTCCCATCACAGGGTATAGTACAGCATTAAAAAGACATCCTCCATAATATGGCGTCCCGTGGAGCATGCCTTATTTCTTTTCCATCATCATACAAAACTTTGAGTTCCTCCATATGAAAGAAGAGTCATAAAAAGGTGCAGTAGAGTCTCATTGAAGAATGGAGCGGACCAAATGTCGCATGTAATGAGGGGAGCCATGATGTCATGACTCCTATCATTACATGTGGACAAACCGTTTTAACAGAAAAAGTAGCTTACTCACCTGTATAATGAATTCTCCCAAGGATGAGCAGGAGACCAAACCTCAGATCTTGATTGGAGAAGGATCCAACCGACGTCTCTGGAGCACCTGTTAAAAGAAAGAAAGAAACTGTCAGAGCGCATTCACGTAAGTCTACTTAAAACATCCCCCCCTCCCTAATTAATTATATTTGTCGCCTTGCATACTGAAGGGAGTAAAGCCGCTCTCGCGAGCGGGCTCGGTTAATGGTTTTTAAATGAATTTCGAACCAAAGGTGGTTCATTTTGGAATAACAAGTTGAATAAACAAGTTTGCTAATGGTAACTTAGTAAGAATCGCGGCCTATAAATCCCAACAAATGTGTATTAAATCAATAAAATAGTGTTGGATTCTTACAAAAGTCTGGTCAATTCTGTCCGAGAATTTAGAAGAATTGGAGTCTATGACATCATCAGGTTTCCATATTACAGCAGTATACTATTCAGTGATATGCTTGTGTGCGTAAAGCCTAAAACATAGCAAAAATAAAATAAAGACTGGACTAGTACTACAGTTGTTCCTCATCTGAATTGGACCTGAATGGCCTTGATTATTGTATGATATATTTTTTTAAACATTTGTAGAGTGTGATGCAGACATTAAATGGGTATTCCCGTAAGATACATTTATGTCCTATCCACGGGATTCACAGCAAAGTCTCCATTTGTTCCGTGTAAATATTGATTTAGACAGCACTCCAGGAAGTAGAATAATTGGGTGTGTGCCTCCCAGGCGTAAGGTTTAATGCTTCCAAATAACAGATAGTCCAAAAGATAAAGAATGAGGGCAGAATTCCTCAATGCATGGCTGTTGATCCTTTAATCTAGAAGCAACATTTTGGCTAAATAAAGCTTTTATCAAGCGTACATATCCAACATTGAGTGCACATTTATATAGGAAGCATAACCAATTAGTGACAGCAAATTTATTGCTTAACATTTGGCCCTGGTGGATGGATGGAGACTTGCTGTCACTAATTGGAGTGTTGACTCTATTTTTAATCTTCTTGGATTGGCCATTTTTTTCTGTGGCTGCAGACAGCAACCTGACCAGGTGAAATGATTGTTGGGATGGCACTGCCATCTATCAGACATTTAGGACACCTCCCGTGGATATGCCATAAAATTCAGTAACTGATGTCCCCCTTTAAAGTCATTAGAGACAATAAGAAGCAGGTTTCATTGTGTAACAAGTTATACAAACTCATTTTCCTACTGCAGAACAATGAGTATTATTGATATTTTCTTTAAATATTCTCCCTATCTTTCAGTAAGAAGCAAATACCAAGTCAATAGTAGAAACCACTTTTAGTGTAATTGTCACAAGTGTCTGTCCGCAGTTGTCGTGACCTGGTGGACCAACTGCAGCCCATCTGTTTAAGTTATCATTTCTAAACTTAGTGTTTAAGTAACCTAAAATTCTTGTTCTAAAGACTTCAAAGCTAGTGGTAACACTATGACTGAAATAACAATGTAAAAATAACAAAACTTACGGTACCCACTTCTTGTCCAGTACTGTAAGTTATATTTACTGTACATCTTCTAGAGATTACAAGGCCCCTCTATAAGATGCAACTATACAGCATGGTTCTGAAATTGGAGGGCAACACAAGTGACCAAAAATTAGGATACTTTTGTTGAAGGAATGGAACATTGAAACAAATGATAAAAAAGTTGATGCTCCTAGGACTGAAAAGCATCAGACATACATATTCAATGAAGAATACCACAAGTACCGTGCCACTATTGTACAACCCCAAATCCACTATTATGTGTGAACCCAGATAAAGAGTAGGTAGATATTATCTTGGGCAATTGTTTTAGACTATGGTAATCATGGAAAGGGTGTTAAGTGTACATATTAAATATGTTAGGGCTGGCATTTCACAAGCCAGTCTTAAACTGAAATGCCCTTTAAATGCAACCTACCAAACCTATTAAGGGACCCTTGCCCCTTAATAAATGTGGTCCATCTTGAGCTGTCCTTGCGCCAAAAATTGAAATCTTTGTTTGCGATGAGTAGGCACAGATTTGTGGTATAATTTCTGAAACAAGTTATAGTATATAGCTGATCTGGGGAGGCTCTGCCCCTTCCTCTAAACCCCATTCAGTTTCCTAGAAACCCTGTCCACTTTTCTGAAAAACCACATACTTTTCATCTGAATTTGTGAAAGTCTGTTTAGATGGTGTTAAGACAATGGTTAAGATTGAATGAAGACCGAAATATAAATCAGATTATTGCCATTTAAGCTTTCTTTGCCTTATATGTGGACACTATGGCTCCACTATGAGAACTTCACCCATCGGCTACATGCTCGTGAAGCAAATCTTCGCATTGTGAAACTTTAACCCCTTCCAGCCCTGAACCATATTAGGACATTGTGGCAAGCAGCTAATTAGCGCCATCACTTGAAGTTGGGACTAATATGCTTAAAGAGACCGAAGGAGGTTGCCTTTGGATTCCTATATATGCCTTTATGTTGATAAAAATAATAAAAAATATGGTCCTTTTGGGCCTGTTGTAAAAAGATACAGAAAAATTGAATAATAATGAATTGGGAAGGTGAAAAACATTGGGATTAGGAGATAGCTTCCAGTGACGAAATCGCGGTGTGTGAACAAGCCCAAATAATAATAATAAAAAATAAAAAAAAAGTGAAAAATAATATGTGAAAAGGAATTTGGTAAAATAGACATGCTGAAGGAGTGTTTTTGTAATATATTGTATAAGTGTTTGTTATGTCAAAAGAGACAGAATGATTTTTTAATGAGAAGTGACGATATAAAAGGAACACCCGCAGGAAGAGGAAATTAGAACCCCTGAAGAAGCGCAAGCGAAACCCGGGTCGGGTTTGGTATGCGGAGGACGACTAATGTGGACGGAGTTTTATTTATTCAGATGTGCGTTTATTGTCCGACTTTTGTGAGTATAATAAACCTTTTAACCATGACACAGTGTGGAAGGTCTTTCACCATTGGTGTATCCCTTTAACTACCATTAGGTAGTTGAAGGGACAGCGTATAGAGTAACTAAATTTTACGTAGAATAGCATATAATTTATAGGACACACTACGTAGCGAATGTGTACAAAAGCGAAGCAAATCACTTAATATTTGGATTCGCTTCGCAGCTGAAAAATCCCAAGATTCGATACGAATCTACGAAGAGGCGAATAGATTCGCTCATCTCTACTTGGGGGTGCCAGCTGTATCTGCTCTTGCTCAGATGTTGCAGCATCTAACAATAGTGACAATTAATATTCTAAAATATCTTACATAAGATAGTGACTAAATGCCACAGATGGCCTCATTCTATTCCTAAAAGGATCTTAGTATATCATTATTGTAATTCACTATCAGACGTCTGCTACAGACATAACCCTGTATGCAGTTAGGCATAATAGCTATTCAATATCTTCTTGTGACAAAAGCTACTAGGTAATCAATGAACAAATAGCTATTTTATTTATCTATGTAGTCATAGCTAGACTGTCAACCAGTGTCACGGACCCCAACCTTAGCTTGTTTCCTCTATTGGGTCAGATGCCATCAGTTTTTTAGTTATTTCCAGTCCTGCCTATACGGTTTCTCGGCAGTGCGCCTGCATTGCGACACCGCCATCCACATCAGACACTAAGATAAAAACGAAAGCTTTCCCAAACAGGGTATTTATAGCCTTTGTGCTATTGATTTATTTTGCTGAATATACCCTAGACCAAATACCGGGTGACTATAATTTTTTTGTACTCCAAAGTGCACACCTCCATCGACAGAAAAATAACAATATTATGTATCTTTGAATGTGGCAACACAAAAAAACAATGAAAAATATTTTGTAGAAAATAATAATAAATACCGTATTTTTTGCTTTATAAGACCCACCTGATGATAAGACGCACCCTAGATTTTAGAGTAGGAAAATAAGAAAAAAATATTTTTCATCACACCTCATATCAGACCCCCCATAAATTTCGGGACATCACATCAGACCCCCATATCAGCCCTCCATGTCAGAACCCCATCAGCCCTCCATGTCACACCCCCATCAGACCTCAGATCAGCCCATCAGTCCCCATATCAGCCCACTGTGCCCAATCAGACCTCAGATCAGCCCCCATATCACCCCACTGTGACCCCATATCAGCCCACTCTGCCCCCATCAGACCTCAGATCAGCCCCCATATCACCCCACTGTGCCCTCATATCAGCCCACTCGACCCCATCAGACCTCAGATCAGCCCACTATGCCCCCCGTATCAGCCCACTGTGCCCCATCAGACCTCAGATCAGCCCACTCTGCCCCCATATCAGCCCACTCTGCCCCCAATATCAGCCCACTCTGCCACATCAGACCTCAGATCAGCCTCCATATCAGCCCCCTCTACCACCATCAGACTTCAGATCAGCCCATCAGCCACAATATTACCTGACACCGCCCCCATCAGACCTCAGATCAGCCCACCCAGCCCCATGAGGATAAAATAAAAACCTCTCTTACCTCTTCTGTGCCACGGCTCTGCTCCGCGTCCAGCGCTCCTCTGTCTTCTACATCCTGACGATGTACGCGGTCAGGACAGTGCAGAGCCGGCCCAGAGAAGACAGAGGAGCGCCGGACCCGGAGCGGAGCCGCGGTGCAGGAGAGGTAAGAGAGGTTTTTATTTTATCCTCATGGGGCTGGGTGGGCTGATCTAAGGTCTGATGGGGGTCCCGGCACCTGATACATACAAGTGAGCGCTTCCATAATGGAAGCGCTCACTTGTATTCGCTTTACAAGACACACGGAAATTTTCCTCCTACTTTTGGGTGAAAAAAGTGCGTCTTATAAAGCAAAAAATACGGTACTATATAAATTTGAACTTGCCACAATTGCAATGACCCTCAGGCAGGGGCGTTGCTAGGGTCTCAAAAGATCTGGGGCCCAAGCCCCAATTCTCTATGTAGACCCTCGCCCCACCTCTGCTATACAGCAGCACATACCTCACATCCAGGGCCTCCCAGGTGACGTGTCCTCTGATGTAGATTTTCTCTCTCATCATTTTCTTCATTCGGCCCGGACAACTTCTCTCATCCGCCTCGTCTCTGCAGAGTGTGACACATGGACATCTTAGCTTCCTCACATTTCTATCATCATCCCCCCACCTGGAGTCCCCACAGTCTTATCCTGCTGCTCGCTGTGCCCCCCAAAACATCCAAATACTATCCTAAAGAAAAATTAGTGCCCCCCCATAGTAATAGTCCTACCAATAGTAATTCCATCATTAGTAACACTGCACCCTACAGTGACCCCAGCACTGATAATGCTCCCCAAGAGTGCCTCCATTAGTAGAAGATCCCTTCAGTATTAATAATGCACTCACAGAGCCCCCAGTAGTAATAAGGCCCACCCATAGTGCTCTTAATAGAAATAAGTCTCTTCTATAGAGCCCCAGTAGTAATAAGAATGCCTAATGTCCCCTAGATTTATAATACCCCTACAGTGCCTCCAGTATTTATATTGCCCCCCTTACTGTTATAATGCTCACCCTGAAGTGCCTGCTGTAGTTATATTCCTCCCTTTAGTGTCCTCAGAAATTATAATCCCTCAGCCCCTCCACCATACAGTACCATGTAAATAAAGCTATTTTCCTCCCTCGCAGTAGAGTCCTGTGTAAATAACATCACACCATTTCTCCAGCTCCCTCCAATATACAGTCCAATGTAAATAACATCCCTCTCTATCTACAGCCAGCTCCAAATACAGTCCAATGTAAATAACATCATTCCAACCCACAGCCGTCATCAACATACAGTCCTTTGTAAATAATATCACTCCCTCCGACAGCCGCCTTCAACATACAGTCTCATGTAAATAACATCACTTCCTTCCCACAGCCACCTCCAACATGCAGTCCCATGTAAATAACATCACTCCATCCCACTCTAACTCACAGTCCCATGTAAATAACATAAACCTGCCCCAGCCACCTCCAACATGCAGCCCCATGTAAACAACAATTATATATGTCTAACAGGCAGGACATTCAGGGCCTGGGATGAAACATCAGGGGCCCAGGCCTCAAATGTTTTAGCCTAGCAACGCCCCTGCCCTCAGGATAAAGTTATTATGTACCTTATGGCTAACACCATCAAAATAATACCTAAAAATCAATAGCTGCAGTTTTTTCATGCTATCACCCAAATTAATAAAAGTTAAATAACGCATTAGCTATACCACAATATGCGGTCATTTTAAAATTTAACTTGTCCCCATGAATTGTGGTGATAAAAAAAATCACCGCCTCCTGAACTTCACAATAGAGCGTGTCCAATAGGGGGTTACTTCTATATACTGTACCATAGTATAGTGTCTGTTCTAGTCCATAATGCCCTAAACAAGTTGGAGCTGCTAGAGAGTAGTGCTTGTATTTTTGTGATATATATATATATATATATATATATATATATATATATATATATATATATATATATATAAATGATTAAAGCTTTAATTGCAATTCATTAAAACTGGAGAGTTTTTAAACTGATGTACAACGTGTTTGGAGTATTTCAAGTCTATTTCCAGTAGTTTATTATAGCCTGTAGGTGTCTGTCTGAAGTGTAATACAATGCCTCCCTAGTAAATAAATCCTGCAGTGCTAAACTTCACACCCAGATGCTGACTAATCTGTGACATGTGAGGGCGATGCCAGTGACGGCCTGCCAATGCACTCCAATATGGGACACCTGGGATCCTGGAAATCTGGGAAAAACTGATGCTTACTGAAGTTTCTGAATTCCAAATCTCAGATTATCTCAACCATACAGTATAAACCCATTTAAAAAATAAACAGTCACACAATCCTTTAAAGGGGTTGACCCATTAAAAAAAAATTCTACAGTTTTAAAACCAGCACCTGGATCTGAATACTTTTGTAATTGCATGTAATTAGAAATTTAGCATAGCATATAATGTATATGTATAGCGCCACCTGCTGTTTGTTCTTTTTCTTATTTCTTTGTCCTGCTCACTGAGAAGGCAGCACATGCTCAGTTTCATCATTCAACTGCCTACTGAACTGTGATAGGGAAAACTGAGACACGACCCCATAGTTGCAGCAGAAAATACACTCGCCTTGAGCTGTCAGCTTGATATAATTCTAGCTCTCATAGATTGTAAGCTCTTGCGAGCAGGACCCTCATTGTTGTTACAACTCTTGTTGTAATTATTGACATGTCTGTTGCTATGTTATTTATGACTGTTTGTACACGCTTGGCGCTTTATAAATAAAGATTAGTAGTAGTAGTAGTAGTAGTAGTAGTAGTAGTAGTAGTAGTAATAGTAATAGTAATAGTAGTAGTAAGAGTAGTAGCAAAGCAATTGATGGGGAGATCTCTGGATCCATGTGAGGTACAGGGCTGGTTCTAGCTTTGTTAGAAAGAAATTGTCATTTACTATACGATTTTCATGTTTTATATTATTCATGGGATAACCCTTTTCAGTCTACTTAAACACATCTCAAAATTGTAATTTTAGTCATTGTCACTTTGGTCATCAGTTCAAGTTTCCAAGGGCAACCTTTCATTTTATTTTTAGAAGTGAATATCTGCCTTCTATTTCCATGTCCTTTTTAAGGTCCAATTTATTTATTACATTTTTATAGCAATTGTTACGCCATTTTTCTTATGCAAAGCTCAAAATCCCAAACATATTCATAAATGTAAATGATGGTTGTTTGAAGCCACTTATAGAGGGAGCTAAGGAGTTTACTGCATACTGTGTTATTCTTCAATATACATACAGCAAGCTCATGAGCTCCCTCTAGGAGCTGGTTAGGGTCCATTCACATGTCCACATGAGTTTTGCGGATCCACAAATTACGGATCCGCAAAACACGGACACCGGCCATGTGCCGGCACTATAGAAATGCCTTATGTTGTTCGTGGCTGCGGACAAGAATAGGACATGTTCTATTGAAAATGAATGGGTCCACACCTGTTCCACAAAATTGCGGAAAATATGCGGAACCATTCATGCGGATGTGTGAATGGACCCTTACTTTTAAATTTATGTCTGTGTGGGGGTTTTGGATCTCGTATAAACAGGATACCTCTGCTGCATATAGTTTTATGAAGAAATTAAATCAGAGAAGAAATTTACTTAGATATATAGTGCCTTGCGAAAGTATTCGGCCCCCTGGAACTTTTCAACCTTTTGCCACATTTCAGGCTTCAAACAAAAAGATATAACATTTTAATTTTTTGGTGAAGAATCAACAATTGGGTCACAATTGTGAAGTGGAATAAAATTTATTGGATCTTTAAACTTTTTTTTGTAATAATAAAACTGAAAAGTGGGGCATGCAAAATTATTCGGCCCATTTACTTTCAGTTCAGAAAACTCACTCCAGAAGTTCATTGAGGATCTCTGAATGATCCAATGTTGTCCTAAATGACTGATGAAGATAAATAGAATCCACCTGTGTGTAATCAAGTCTCCGTATAAATGCACCTGCTCTGTGATAGTCTCAGGGTTCTGTTTAAAGCACAGAGAGCATCATGAAGACCAAGGAACACACCAGGCAGGTCCGTGATACTGTTGTGGAGAAGTTTAAAGCCAGATTTGGATACCAAAAGATTTCCCAAGCTTTAAACATCCCAAGGAGCACTGTGCAAGCGATCATATTGAAATGGAAGGAGTATCAGACCACTGCAAATCTACCAAGACCCGGTCGTCCCTCTAAACTTTCATCTCAAACAAGGAGAAGACTGATCAGAGATGCAGCCAAGAGGCCCATGATCACTCTGGATGAACTGCAGAGATCTACAGCTGAGGTGGGAGAGACTGTCCATAGGACAACAATCAGTCGAACACTTCACAAATCTGGCCTTTATGGAAGAGTGGCAAGAAGAAAGCCATTTCTCAAAGATATCCATAAAAAGTCTCATTTACAGTTTGCCACAAGCCACCTGGGAGACACACCAAACATGTGGAAGAAGGTGCTCTGGTCAGATGAAACCAAAATCCAACTTTTTGGAAGCAATGCAAAATGATATGTTTGGCGTAAAAGCAACACAGCTCATCACCCTGAACACACCATCCCCACTGTCAAAAATGGTGGTGGTAGCATCATGGTTTGGGCCTGCTTTTCATCAACAGGGACAGGGAAGATGGTTAAAATTGATGGGAAGATGGATGGAGCCAAATACAGGACCATTCTGGATGAAAACCTGTTGGAGTCTGCAAAAGACCTGAGACTAGGACGGAGATTTATCTTCCAACAAGACAATGATTCCAAACAAAGCAAAATCTACAATGGAATGGTTCAAAAATTAACGTATTCAAGTCTTAGAATGGCCAAGTCAAAGTCCAGACCTGAATCACATTGAGAATATGTGGAAAGAGCTGAAAACTGCTGTTCACAAACGCTCTCCATCCAACCTCAAAGAGCTTGAGCTGTTTTGCAAGGAAGAATGGGCAAGAATTCCAGTCTCTAGATGTGCAAAACTAATAGAGACATACCCCAAGCGACTTGCAACTGTAATCGCAGCAAAAGGTGGCGCAACAAAGTATTAATGCAAGGGGGCCAAATAATTTTGCACGCCCCACTTTTCAGTTTTATTATTACAAAAAAAAGTTTAAATGATCCAATAAATTGCGTTTCACTTCACAATTTTGACCCACTTGTTGTTGATTTTTCACCAAAAATTTAAAATGTTATGTCTTTTAGTTTGAAGCCTGAAATGTGGCAAAAGGTTGAAAAGTTCCAGGGGGCCGAATACTTTCACAAGGCACTGTATAAGGCTGTCTATGATAGTAGTAGTAATAGCAGTGGTGGTAGTAGTAGTAGTGGCAGAAGCTTTGTGTTAATGGTGATGGAAGTAGGAGATTAGCAGAGAGAAACAGCAGAAGCTGAGGTACGTGTTGGCAGGCAGGCAGCATCATGAAGAGGCAGCAGCAGCCTTATAGAAGATGATGGTCAGCATTTGGCAGGCTGCAGCAATAGTATTATAGCGTCGGTGGCATTATGGAGGCTGCAGCAGCTGTACAGAACGTGATGGTAGGTGGGTCACAGCAGTGGCATGATGGCAGTGGTAGCATGATAGAGGCAGCAGCAGCCATACAGAACATAATGGTTGGCAGGTTGCAGCAGTGGCATGAGAGAGGCAGGCAGGCAGACAACAACAGTGGCAAGATGGGGCACCAACAGCAAGACCAGATCTATTCAGTGGCCTCAGCTTTAGCAGCGTGAAAATCCTCCTGAACCCAGGCTTAATTCATTTTGACAGAAGTCATGTTTTGGACACTGGCGGTGGACCACTTGGTACATTTGGTCTGCACCACGACCCCGGCAATGAAAACCCTCTCCGAGATGACACTGGAGGCTGGGCAAGAAAAAAGGTGAAAAGAATGCTTTGTCAGTTCGAGTCACTGTCTTCCTGCCCAGAAATCCATGGAGTCAGGGAACAGGTTATGCACCAGAGACTATCCAGAATTTAGGTAATCCTGAACCTGGGAGCTGTGCTGGGAACTGTCAGCTTGCTCACTGGCCTCAGCCTGGTGTGGCATGTGAAAAAACTGCTCAATCATGTTGAGGAGACTGAAATGGATACTACTGCTGCATCTTCTGCTGCTTGTTGCAGTAGGGAGGTGTATCTTGGGAAGGAGGGGTGGAGAGGGGCCTCACTTTCAGAGATGCTGGTGACAGACATCTGCTCGGCACAAGCTGTGTACACAGTGTTTCCTCGTAGTAACATAATTTGGACTCTGGTTCTGCAAGAGGATATTCCCTCATTTTGCCATGGTAGCGAGGGTCTAAAGGTGTGGCTATCCAGTAATAATCAGACTGCTTGATGTCAACGATACACGTTTCACTGCATAAGCAAGCAAGCATACAGGTCACCATTCTGGTCAGCATTATCTGGTCAGTTATTTCTGGCTCTACTCCCCACTGAGACAATTAGGTGTCTTGGCCGTTGCCATCTTCATCATCGTCCTCTTCGCCCTCCACCTCCGACTGCTCCTCTTACAGTGGCAGATCCTCATCTTCATCATCTTCCTCCTCCTCCATGGCAGATTCCCTGTGTATCCAACAGTTATAGGGTGGACAGCAAGATGTGTCAGCTATTCTTCTTCCACTGTGGTCCCCTGCTGCATGAGTGTCAGCGTCTGTTCTAAGTTAAATATGAGAGGGATGACATTGTTAATGCCACAGTTGACCCTGCTGAAAAACTTTGTGGCCTCGTCCAAGAGCCTTAGTACCCATCAGGTGCCTCAAATGAGCTGTCTCTGCCTGCCCTCAAAACAACACATGCCCCATGCTGCGGAGGCTGTCTGGTAAATGACAAAACCGTTAATGGCTTTCCACTGCTCCTACAGATGCTTGAGCATGTGCAATATTGAATTCCAGTGAACTGGCATGTCATGGATTAGGCAGTGTAGCAACAGGCCATTATGTAGCTTTCATGCTCTATCCATCTCCTGCATCATCTCATTCACTTATTGGATTTATGGACTTTATTTACAAAGTGGATCCATTAATTAACTGGAAATATTAGAAGGAACCTAGATTTTGAGGCATGGTGATTGAAACACTCCTGCAGTGCATTCTGGGGGGAAATAGAATGTAGACACTAATATTATTTTATTATTTTTGTAACTAAAATGTGTGAGTGTAAGTGCATGTATGGGCGATTATGTGAGGTTTCCTTGAATAACTCATAAAATGAGTCTATGTAATTTGACCATCTTTGAGACATGTCTTCATAAGCATTTAGGCTTTGAAAATAAGTGTGTCGAAGCTGAGTAGAAAATAGCAGTGTACAAATAATGTTTATATAAGAGAAGAGCAGACTGATTTTGCCACTTAAGTAACGGAAATAAGGCAAAACATGCACTTAGTCTTGTTATTAAGTGAATGAATTAAAATTATTCCAAGTAAAGCCACCCAGAAGGATGACAAGGTTTCCCTGAGCCCTACATATATGCTACTATAGTATCAGATTCAAGACAAATATACAGCATTGTAAAGGTCCTTACAAGGATAAACAAAGTACATGAAAAAGTAATGCTTGACTGATACTATAATGCCAAAGACAAGTCAAAACGGCTTAATCGGGTAAAGAGATTCACAACTCACAAGTATTCCAACCTTATATAGCAGTTTTATTGAATATTAACATTGCATTTTTATACAGAGTAGATAGATAAAAAGATGGAAATCACTCACTCGCTGGGGTTCTGCACCTGAATACATTACCCCAAAGTATTTATAGCCCAAAAGATCAATTACAGAAATAAAAGTAAAAAATATTCTAAGTAGTATTGAGCAAATTGAAGTCCACAAATTTAATCGTGCTTCACAGTAGTGAATTGATTCAACCTGGAAAAAAAAACACAATCACCACCTCATCCATTTGCTTGTGATGGGCAGGTCGCAATCGTCTTGCTTGAAGATCTCGGATGAAATCCTATGTGTGGTGATGTAAGACAGCCCCACACCAGCCAGTGTGATGACTTCATCTCAGGTAGTGCAAAGTTTTGCACCGGATCTTCAAGCAAGATGGCGGTGGCTGGCCCGTTGCAAGTAAATGGAGCAAATAAGTATGTTTTTATCTTTTTTTTTTACATTTTACACCGTGTTATGTACATCAGAGGCATCTGAGGGGTACAATGACGGGAGGGGGGGCAGCGCAATCACCGCTCCCTGTCATTGCACCCACTAATTACAAAGAAATGTGTTTCGTGATGAAGTAATTTGTCAAAAACTCAGCGAAGCAGTCAAATCAAATTTTCCAATACCTAGTTCATCCTAAGCTGTAAAAAATGTTTCAAAGGGGTTCGTGGATTTGGAAAATCCATACCTATTTAAAGGGTCTCTTGACAATAAGCTGACCACAAAGTGTGCCCGAATGGGAACCCCCGGTAATCAGTAGAGTAAGTTTTCAATTTAAAATTGCAGTTGTAATTTAGTGAGAAATCAGTCACTTGCTATGTGCTGGGGATGAACTCAGAAAAAAGGCCTGCTGAAATCACCCCTGCATTAGGGTGATAGACTAAAACAGGTTGTTAGGACTTTGCCTTAAAGAGAGTGTACGTCTACTTCAGAACGAACATGCTTGATGAGTCCTTTAAGAGACTTTAACTGTCCCATTTGAAGTACCCCCATGTCGAATGACATAACCACCAAGCATCTGTAACCATTGAATATGCATTATGCAAAATATGTAGTACCATGTCCTCTTGTGGTGTGTGTATATTGCACAGTAAAGTTTGTGTTTGAGGCAAATCATTTATGTGCCTGCACTTGCATTATTTCAACGCTATCCAAAAGAACACCTGTCTCTAATTCTAAAGCTTGTCAGGATATCGAATGTGTGGTAAAAATGGCGCAATTTCCTGTTGACTCTTCACTATAACTAGAATGCCCCTCCTCCATTTTATCTGAGATTTAGACACTTTTATAAAAGAGTGCGTGGTGCGGGAGGGGAGGAAGCGGAGCCATTAAGCCCAGAGCATTACTTCATTTACATCTTCATTTATGCCAATTTTCTGGAGTAAATGCAAACGAAATCTACTGGAGCTCCAAGCTGCCTAAGATTTCTGTTTAGGTGCACAGACTGATGGAGGATGCACCTTATCATAAATTAGGCGCATTCTCCGGCAGCGCTGTCACGCGCAGGTGTGGGGGGGGACCAAACCAAGAGTAGGAGGGAAAGGAGATTAGGCCTAGAAACTAAGGAAGGAAGATGGACACCTCCTACAGGAAACCCTGGCTCAAATCCTGTCTATCTACCAGTATGAACAGGCCTCAACTGTAGGCAAGTTCATACACAGGAACCTAAACACCAAACTGACCCTATAGGACCCTGGAAACTAATGACAGGGATGAGTCTACCTGTTTCTCCAAAAGGAAGGACAAACAGGAGTCTCCCTAAGGCCTAATAACAAAACAGGAAAAAGTAACAAAACACACAGAAGGGAAAGGGAAACTTATCTTTCAATGAAGAAATGGAGGCTCCAGGATCTCAGCTGAAACTAAACTGCTGCTCACCACCACAACACTGAAGCTATAAACCGCAAGGAATAGTGGCAGAAGAAGCAATAAATAGGGGAGGGACAATTACCACACCAGGAACACCTGAGGGAAAAGGGTGTGGTAAAAACCAACAACAAAAAGGGAAAACATGTCAGATAACACCACGTGTTGCCAATCGGACAGACCTCCTGTTATGTGTCATAGGAATGTCCGTGACAAGCGCAGGGGATATCATCAACATATAATGCTGGTCTATGATAAATAGGTATGTAGGTATAATAAAATGTATTATGCAATAGGGTAAAAGCTCTTAAAACAATCCAAAGTATCTTATTCAAAAAGTTTTAATTGTAATTAGAGATAAGCGAATCTATTCGTCGATTCGTTGATTCGTATCGAATCTTGGAAATTTTCAGCTGTGAACCGAATCCAAATATTAGGTGATTCGCTTCGGCATAGTACACATTCGCTACGTAGTTGTCCTATGAATTATACGCTATTGTGTACGAATTCAATTCATTAGCAAACTTTTACTATTAGTTCGTTTATCGTGCGCAAAAGCCCGGGAAGAAAGCGGTCACTTGACCTAGTGGGCAGGGCTTGCTCTGATTGGCTCAGGCTCGGTAAGCCAGTGACGCATCACTTCTGCTTCGACTGCTGAGACAAGCAGAAGCACTGTATGTGAAGTTCTGAGACTCTGAGACCTGTTTTGTGAAAATTGGTGTGTAATTGCTCTGGGAATCCATATTAAACCTATCAGGGATACTGCAGGACAGGTGCAGGGCCAGTTCAGGGCTAGTAATTAATCAGGCAGGGAGAGAGAGACAGGGAGAGATATGGAGAGACTGGGAGATACAGGGACAAAGACCAGCTGCAGGCCCACATTGAAAAGTGTCTGGAATGGATAAGCAAAAGGGATCCAGTTCCAGCCAGACCTCGAGCTATAAAAAAAAGGAGAAGGTGGCACAGGGCAGAAGTGCCAAAGGACCTGTAGCCGGAGCATCTACTAGTAGTATTTGCAATACTTGGCCGTTTTTCCACCAGGCTAACCCACCAAGGCGCAAAAGTGTAGTGGAGGAGAAAGTGGATGAGGTAGTGGAATGAATAGCATGCTCATCTCAGTTTCAGCTGGATGATATGCTGTCATCTGTTGATACAGTATCCATATGAAGCCAGGGGTCAGACTCAGAGAATTCCTCCTGCTCCACCATTCCTCTCCAGCAAAGCCCGTCATTTTCGTACGCAACTTGTACGCTTATGCGTACGTGTTCAAAGAGGTTGCGTACCTTTTTATCTGGACGTTTGTTATTTGCTAAAAGCCATATGATTACATATAGTTTGTACGCAAATTCAACGAATCTATTCGTTCAACGAATCTATACGAATCATGGGAAAACTTCGGCGAATGTTCGACGAATAAAATTTAGCATGATTCGTTCATCTCTAATTGTAATTTACATTTCAATTTTCCCTATCATAGGAACCTATAATAGAATCATTTAGCCATGAAAAATCCTATTAAAAAACCTAGAGTTTGCTTCTAGAACCTACAGACATTTGAAAATATTATAAATTACAGTGTCATAGTGATGACAAACATAAAATGTAAAACACAAAATTCAAAAAGTCCAATTTCTATGAAAGTTCACTAGAGTTTTTGATCTATGAAGTCACTGAACTTGCCCTCACATACCATGGAGGCATTTGCTACATACAGTATGTTAAAGGTATCCAAAATGAACTTCAAACATGATGTCGTCCACATCTTACTAAATCAAACTCTTTATGGCTTCAAAGGGAGCACGTTTTGTGTAGCACCTGGAGAAAACAACAGTCATACCAGATTCCTGCTGAAATGTGTTGTTCATTTTTAGCATGTACATTTTGCCAAGAGTTCATGTTTTAATGGAAGGCTATACAGACACCTTGGTACTATGGAATTTTAGCTCTTTTGTTTAGATTTTCATCATGGATTTAGCTAAAGTTTGTGGATTTTACTTACATAAACAGATGGTATTCAGTGAAAGATGAAAAGATTTTAGGATTTAGTAAAATTACTAATTTCCTCATTCATATCTAATGTTAAATGCTACACATCTAATTGAAACATGTCTTAGACATGTTCAAAAATGCTTATAATATCGTCTAAAAATTCTAGGATTGGTAAAACTTTTATAATTAAGATTTGTTTCACTTTACTAGGCTGTAAGCATTTTGTTTAGAGTAGAGATGAGCGAATCATTCAAAATTTTATTCGCCAAACATTCGTCGAACTTTTCAGATTCGTTCGTATATTAAACGAATATATTAGTTGAATCTGCGTACAAAATATACGTTATTATGTGGCGTTTAGCGAACATTCGCACACTAATAATGAACGTTCAGTTTTAAAAGGTACGCAACTTCTTTGAACACGTATGCATGAGCGTATAAATTACATACGAAAATGACGGGCTTTGCTGGAGAGGAATGGTGGAGGAGGAGTAGGAGGAACGCTCTGAGTCTGACCCCTGGCTACATATGGAGGACATCAGCAGATGACAGCAGATCATCCGGTTGAGACTGAGATGAGCATGCCATCGACTCCACTATGTCATCCACTTTCTCCTCCACTACAATTTTGCGCCTTGGTGGGTTAGCCCAGTGAAACACCGGCAAAGTATTGCGAATACTACAAGTAGAAGCTCCGGCTATAGGTCCTTTGGCACTGCTGCCCTGTGCCACCTTCTCCTTTTTTTATAGCTCGAGGTCTGGATGGAACCGGACCTCTTTTGCTTATCCAATTGAGACATTTTTCACTTCACTCTGTGGCCTTGCAGCTGGTCTTTTTCTTTGTCCCTGTCTCTCTCCCTATCTCTCTCTGCCTGATTAATTACTATCCCTGCACTTGCCCTGATGTGTAATATGGATTACCAGAACAATTACACCCCAATTTCAACAACACAGGTCTCAGAACTTCACACAGTGCTTCTGCTCGTCTCAGCAGTCGAAGCAGAAGTGATGTGTCACTGGCTTACCGAGCCTGAGCCAATCAGAGCAAGCCCTGCCCACTAGGTCAAGTGACCGCTTTCTTCCCGGGCTTTTGCGCACGATTAACGAACTAACAGTAAAAGTTCGCTAATTACTTGAATTCATATGCAACAGCGTATAGAGTAACTTATACGTAGCATTAGCGTACAATTTATCGGACAAGTACATAGCGAATGCGTAGAAAGCCTTAGGAACATTTTCGAATCTTAACGGAGCGATTCACCTAATATTCGGATTCACTTCGCAGCTGAAAATTTCCAAGATTCGATACGAATTATCGACGAATAGATTCGCTCATCTCTATATGGGAGCCATATATTTAGTGAAGAAAATATCCTGTTGCTATAGGCTCAAATTAAAGGAAAAAGACCCATCAGGATCCTGGTGTTTAATAGGACAGAAGATGAGACAGTCTCCATTTTTCTGTCTTGCTGAAAAAATAAATCCTTAGGGAAATCTATTAAATGGAAATGGACACTTTTAACCATGACAGAACCCTTCTATAAACGTATGGATCAAAAAAAAAAAAAAACAGTTCACCTAAGAACTTCTTTAGGAAAAATGCGCCCAATTTTCCATTTTTTTAAGGTCAACATTAGGTCAGCAATACGTGTAAATACACAGTTTTCAGAATTTTACTGTGATTGAGAAGACTGACAAGCTGGGTCTTAAGGTAATACAGTATCTGTTTCAGTCAATTTATCTGTTTTTTTCTTATAAAACACAATTTTAGGAGCATACCACCATTACTTGTGCCAAAGACATATCCATCTTTCCACCTCCAAAAATGAAAAATACTAAGAAGTGTAAGGGCTATTTCCTGAGGGTTAAATCATGGTTAGACTTTAATGGGAGTATGTCTTGTGTGTGCAATGATATTATCAAATCTTCCCATATACTTGTAAGTAAATGTTCTGTATAGAGGAAGGATGGGCCCTCCTAATCATTGCCTTTGGTAGGCCCAGGTATTCTCCAATACTAACCTATATCTATGCATAATTTCAGTATAATTAAAATGAAGTAAAATATTTGGCCTTTCATCAGTTCATAGACGAATACTTAAAAGGAGTCTTTGTGCAGTTTGGATACTACAACATTACTGACAGCGCCAGGTAGGGGTGATTGGGGTAAACATAATTTTATCTGTGCAGGACTGAGAAACAGAACATTTATACCCTCAGGTGCAGCTCCTGTAAGTTATCTAAGGGTAGTCCCTCACTGGGTACTGCTCTCTACACTGGGTTTGGACACTGCAGGCAAAAATTGCTATCCTTAGTTCATTATTGTATGTTGAGAGTAACATATTAAAAGGGGTTTTCTGAGATTCTGATATTGATCACCTATGCTATCAAGATAGGTCATCATTATCAAATCAAAGTGGGTCTGACTCCTTGGACCCCCATCAATCTGCTGTTTGAGGAGGCTGTGGCATTCTGGCAAACATTGCGGCCCGCTCACAGCTTTTCCAAAGGACAGAGTTGTGCTTGATAACAGCTGTGCTTAGTATTGCTGCTAAGCCCCATTTACTTGAATGGGACTGAGCTACACCTAGGCCACATGCCCAATGAACATGTCGTCACTGGTCTAGGAAGAGGCTACGGTGCTTACTGGGGCCGCTTCAAACAGCTGATCAGCAGGGCTGACAAGCATGGACAGACTGGGAACTCAAAGTGGCCCTGGAAAAATACTAAAAGTGGCCCCGTTTTGTAATCAGGTCCAAATTGATGGAAGGCAGGGCCAGCAATACCATGTTGTGGCACATTATACCACCCCAACAGAGCCAAATACCACAGTCCATCACAAAATACTATCCGCAGAAACAAAATACAGCCCCCAAAAATTCCACTGGCCGGCCGTGAGGAAGGCCTAGGTGCCCCCTTGGGCATCGGCCCACCAAGAAATTTCCCTGTAAGGTCTATGGCCAATCCGCCCCTGCGTGACAAGAGCTGGACCACTGCCTAGCTGATATTGATGACCTATTCTGAGGATAAGCCCTTAATACCAAACTCTCAGAGCACCTCTTTAATACTTGACAGCCTGCCAATGACGTATGCAATTGTGTTAGGTAGGATGTCTAAAACTGTTGTGTATGGTTTTAGAGAAGTGTATGTTTTTTGGGTGTTTTTTTTTAAAGAACTGCTTCTATTTAACTTCATTAGAAAAGCAAATAAAATGTGATATAGTGTGATCTCAAATTACAGTATAAGCTTTGTTCACATCTGCATCAGATGTGTCAGAGTGCAGACATGTCATTGAATGATTCAGATATATCTCTCTTAATGCCACTTGATTTTATATACTGTAGGACGCCTTCAGTTTACTTTATTCTCAAAGACTAATTTTACTTCTGCCATACATTGTAACATCAACAACAATAAGAACTATGATTTTGGTAGAAAATCTTATTTTATCATCTAGAAAAACTACAAATCAATGAGTTTTTTTTTAAGTTTTCACTAGGAAGGATTTGTTCTGTGCTATACTACTACTACAACTACTACCCCTCTGCGGACTCTTCCGGCCGAGAGTAAATAATCTGACTCTGATGTAGGTACAGCTGTATCATCAGTCATTTTCTACTACTCTACAAATATTTCGTCATATTACTGGAAGTGCCATTATAGATATTATTAGAGTTCTGGCTGATATGGATATGCTATTCATTGCTATATTGCAGCGAAGCAGATTAATTTATGATGGGAATAAACACAATTACCGTGTGATTACCCCAGATGTGGAGATCTGTAAACAGGCCATTACTTGAAATGTTTCCTTCATATCTTTTTTCTCGTTAAGCTGTATATGTAGTGGGGATGTTACCTAATAGCTGACACATGGTGAAAGGCCTTACTGTTCTAATGGTGCATTAACTAGCATGTCATCAGACTTGAAATGCCATACATCTCCCCAGATATGCATATGTTAGAATCAGGAAGACAAAATAATGAGTCAGCATAATAAAAATCATTTTACTCAGTCAAAAAAATGTCATCACCATGTGATGACATGTGAAGAATAGCCATCCATAGCTACATAGTTACACAGGCTGAGAAAAGACATGGGTTCATCAAGTTCAACCCTTTTCAGATCAATTATACAACATTAATTGTTATTAGATAAGCATTAGAGATGAGCGAGCACTAAAATGCTCGGGTGCTCGTTATTCGAGTCGAACTTTTCCCAATGCTCGGGTGCTCGTTTCGAATAACGAACCCCATTGAAGTCAATGGGAGACTCAAGCATTTTTGCAGGGGACCAAGGTTCTGCCTAGGAAAGGCTGGGTGAAAACCTGGAAACCTCAGAAAATGATGGAAACACCACGGAAATGGACAGGAAACAGCAGGGGCAGCATGCATGGATGCCTCTGAGGCTGCCTAATCCCACCATTACCCCAAATTCTCCTACTGGGGCATGTGTGGTATCGATTCTTCTCAGTTTAATACCGTATACGTCCCCTATCTTGGGACCCTATATTTCATGGATTTTTCGACCACGGAAAACGGAAAAAGAGCTTGCACTGGCCAGGGGAGTGTCTTTCCAACTGCAGCTAAGGGGACGTGTCCATGCTCTGCCTATCACAGGTCAGGAGGCAATTAAAAGAAGAACAAAAAAAACCATCAGTACAATATCTAATACGTCCCCTATCCGGGTAAATTGTTTGGAGAGAGGGCCTGTAGGTGGGGGGCAGGCTGGGGGGAAGGAGGTTTCGCTGGAAGAGCCAGAGGAGTGCCCCCTGGGCTAGCGTGTGTGGTGGTGATAACAGCCGGATGTAGTTAGAATGACGACGCAGGACCCCAACTTAAAAATTTAGCATCAACCGGTACAGTCGTAAATTATGAGATTGATCAAGTGTGGTATGTCTTCTATGTATACTACTCAGTTTAATAACGTATATGGCAGCTATCCGGAAAAATAGTTTGGAGAGAGAGAAAGATAGGACAAAGACGTAAATTGTTTGGAGAGAGGGCCTGTAGGTGGGGTGGCAGGCTGGGGGGAAGGAGGTTTCGCTGGAAGAGCCAGAGGAGTTCCCCCTGGGCTAGCGTGTGTGTTGGTGACAACAGCCGGAATGGATTTGGAAAAACTGTAGCATCAACCGGTACGGTATCGATTCTTCTCAGTTTAATACCGTATACGTCCCCTATCTTGGAACCCTATATTTCATGGATTTTTCGACCACGGAAAATGGAAAAAGAGCTTGCACTGGCCAGGGGAGTGTCTTTCCAACTGCAGCTAAGGGGACGTGTCCATGCTCTGCCTATCACAGGTCAGGAGGCAATTAAAAGAAGAACAAAAAAACCATCAGTACAATATCTAATACGTCCCCTACCCAGGTAAATTGTTTGGAGAGAGGGCCTGTAGGTGGGGGGCAGGCTGGGGGGAAGGAGGTTGAGCTGGAAGAGCCAGAGGAGTGCCCCCTGGGCTAGCGTGTGTGGTGGTGATAACAGCCGGATGTAGTTAGAATGACGATGCAGGACCCCAACTTAAAAATTTAGCATCAACCGATACAATTGCCAATTATGAGCTCGATCAAGTGTGGCATGACTTTTTAGATGGAGATTGCATGTGGTCACGTACTCCCTGGAACCCCATAGTCACCCCTTCTCTGATGTGCTAGCCCAGAACATTCTCTGCCCCAATTCGCAGGACCTTTTGCAGTCTCCGTGTGCTGACAGTGGGGATTTACCAGTGTTGTCTGAGGGGGTGGTGGACAATGGCGAGACACAGGTGTCGGGGGGGTGAGGTAGTTGTATGGGAAGCAAATTACAGTGGGGACTCCTTGGGGGGACTTTCACATGATGGGACAGATTCAACTTGGGAGGATAAGGCACAGGAACAGATCAATTTTTTTTTGTGTGTGTGTATTTAACTTTTATTTAGCACAAATAACCACAGAGATATTTATTCGTTATCTTTGCTGCGCAGTCTGGCGTTGGGGTTCGTCACTTTGTGCTCTCTCCACAATGGTCTTTAGGTTCGTAGATGGAGACGTTGTGGGCGATTTCTTTACAGAAGGACTTGTTGCTCATCAACAGAACCTCGAGCTCCTTGACATTGTGGACCAGGAATTTGCGGAACCCTGTGGGCAGCATGTGTTTGGTCTTCTAGTTGCTACCAAATCCAATGTTGGGCAATATAGATACGAAGGTAATATTTTTCACACTTATCCCAAAAATAAAATTTACGCAGTTTGCGCAAATAAAACTGGAAACTGGATCTGGAGAGAGGACCTGTAGGTGGACCTGCGTAAAAATTGTTTGGAGAGAGGGCCTGTAGGTGGACCTCCGGAAAAATTGTTTGGAGAGAGGGCCTGTAGGTGGACCTGCGGAAAAATTGTTTGGAGAGAGGGCCTGTAGGTGGACCTCCGGAAAAATTGTTTGGAGAGAGGGCCTGTAGGTGGACCTCCGGAAAAATTGTTTGGACAGAGGGCCTGTAGGTGGACCTCCGGAAAAATTGTTTGAAGAGAGGGCCTGTAGGGGGCCCTCCTGAAAAATTGTGGTAAAAGAGTGCCAGTTGGACCTCTGAAAAATGGCGTTTTTTTGGTCAGCATTAGGCAAAGACGATATGGAGGAGGAGGAGGAGTAGGAGGAGTAGAGAAGAGGAATCGGATACATAAGTAATGTTAATCTTTAGCTGCTTTCCCCCGGAGGAGATTTGAATTCCGGTGAAATCCAGGCTTTGTTCATTTTAATAAGCGTCAGCCTGTCAGTTGACAGGCGTGTACGCTTATCGGTGATGACGCCACCAGCTGCACTGAATACCCGCTCTGACAGCACGCTAGCGGCAGGGCAGGCCAGCACCTCCAAGGCGTACAGCGCCAGTTCAGGCCACGTGTCCAGCTTTGAAACCCAGTAGTTGTATGGAGCAGAGTGATCGCTAAGGACGTTGGTATGGTCAGCTAGGTACTCCCTCACCATCTTTCTGTACAGCTCCCCCCTACTCTGCCTAGACTGGGGACAGGTGACAGCGTCTTGCTGGGGTGACATAAAACTGGCAAAGGCCTTGGAGAGCGTTCCCCTGTCAGTGCTGGACAAGCTGCCTGCTCGCCTCCTCTCCCCTGCTACTTGGCCAACAGAACCATGCCCTCTGCCACTAGAGGCGTCAGATGGGAAGAATTGTTTCAGCTTGTGCACCAGGGCCTGTTGATATCTATTCACTCTCATACTCCTTTCCTCTGCAGGGATGAGAGTGGAAAGGTTCTGCTTGTACCGTGGGTCCAGGAGAGTGAACACCCAGTAATCGGTGTTTGAAAAAATTCTTCTAACGCGAGGGTCACGGGATAGGCAGCCTAACATGAAGTCTGCCATGTGCGCCAGAGTCCCAACACGCAAGAATTCCCTCTCCTCACTGGCCTGACTCTCCATTTTCTCCTCCTCCAAGTCCTCCTCTTCAGCCCATACATGCTCAAGAGTTAAGGACTGAGCACTGGTACCCTCTACTGTCTCGCCGACATTCTCCTCCTCTTCCTCCTCATCCTCATCCCCCTCCTCCGATAGGCGCTGAGAAACAGACCGGAGGGTGCTCTGGCTATCAAGCGATGTATCTTCCTCCACCGTCTCTTGTGACAAGCGCAAAGCATCTGACTTGATGCTGAGCAGTGAGTTTTTCAACAGGCAAAGCAGCGGGATGGTGAGGCTGATAATGGCGGCATCGCCGCTGACCATCTGTGTTGACTCCTCAAAGTTGCTCAACACCTGGCAGATATCAGACATCCACGTCCACTCCTCATTGTAGACTTGAGGATTCTGACTGACCTGACTACCAGTTCTGGTGGAAGTTGACATCTGGCAGTCTACAATCGCTCTGCGCTGCTGGTAAACTCTGGATAACATGTTTAATTTGGAATTCCATCTCGAGGGCACGTCGCACAACAGTCGGTGAGCGGGCAGTTGTAGGCGGCGCTGCGCTGCCCTGAGAGTGGCAGCATCTGTGGTCGACTTGCGGAAATGCGCACAGATGCGGTGCACCTTGGTGAGCAAATCAGACAGATTGGGGTATGTCTTGAGGAACCGCTGAACTATGAGATTGAACACGTGGGCCAGGCATGGCACATGTGTCAGTCTGCCGAGTTGCAGAGCCGCCACCAGGTTACGCCCGTTGTCACACACAACCATGCCTGGCTTGAGGTTCAGCGGTGCCAGCCACACATCGGTCTGCGCCGTGATGCTCTGTAACAGCTCTTGGGCGGTGTGCCTTTTGTCACCTAAGCTCAGCAGTTTGAGCACCGCCTGCTGGCGATTTCCCTCGGCACTGCTGCTGCACCTAGAGCTACCGACTGAAGGCGCCGTGCCCACTGATAGTAATTCGGTGGAGGAGGCATAGTACGTCTGAGAGACCGTGACTGAGGTAGGCCCCGCAATCCTCGGTGTGGGCAGTACATGAGCGGCCCCAGGGTCATTCTCGGTCCCAGCCTCCACCAAGTTAACCCAATGTGCCGTCAGTGAGATATAGTGTCCCTGCCCGGCAGCACTTGTCCACGTGTCCGTGGTTAGGTGGACCTTCTCAGAAACAGCGTTGGTCAGGGCACGGATGATGTTCTGTGACACGTGCTGGTGTAGGGCTGGGACGGCACATCGGGGAAAATAGTGGCGGCTGGGGACCGAATACCGAGGGGCAGCTACCGCCATGAGATTGCGAAAGGCCTCGGTCTCTACCAGCCTATAGGGCAGCATCTCCAGGCTAAGCAATTTGGAGATGTGGACGTTGAGGGCTTGGGCATGTGGGTGGGTAGAACTGTATTTTCTCTTTTGCTCCAGCGTCTGCTGTAAAGACAGCTGAACGCTGCGCTGGGACACATTGGTGGACACTGTGGAGGATCGTGGAGGCGAAGGTGTGGTTTTCCGGCGGGAGGCGCTCGTGCCGGGGTCCTGGGCAGGGGGTTGACTAGCAGAGGCAGCGAGTGACGCAGGGGGTTGACTAGCAGAGGCAACGAGTGACACAGGGGAAGGAGCAGTGGTGTGACCCGCAGGAGGTGGTGAACGGCCTTGGTTCCATTGAGTGGGGTGTTTAGCACTCATATGCCTGCGCATGCTGGTGGTGGTTAGGCTAGTAGTGGTGGCACCCCTGCTGATCCTGGTGTGGTACAGGTTGCACACCACAGTCCGTCGGTCATCCTCACTTTCTTTAAAGAACCTCCAGACTTGCGAACATCTAGGCCTCGCCACGGGAGCTTCACTAAGTGAAACAGTTGCTGCTGATGCACCAGCTCTGGCCCTGCTTCTCCCTCTGGCCACACCACTGCCTCTTACAACTTGTTCTGGTGCAGCGCTCGCCTCCGCCTCAGAAGCACTGTCTTCACTCGGCATATCAACCCAGCTTGGGTCAGTCATCTCGTCATCCTCCGATTCCTCAGTCTGCTCCCCCCTCGGAATTCCTCCCCTGACAACAACTTCACCACTGTCTGAAAACCGTGTCTCCTCATCGTCCGACACCTCTTTACAAACTTCTTCCACTAACTCAACATTGTCATCATGATCATCATCATCACCCACAGACTGCGACAGTTGGAAAACTTGGGCATCGGGAACGAGGTCAGCAGCAACCTGAGAAGTGGTTTGTGACTCTGGGAAGGGTCCAGAAAACAGTTCCTGAGAGTATGCTGGATCGCATTCCAAATTTTCCTGGGAGGGGGCAGACTGGGGGATAGGAGGTTGAGTTGGAGGAGCCAGAGGAGTGCTCCCTTGGGTAACGTAGGTGGACTGCATGGAAGACTGACTGGTGGACAAATTACTTGAAGCATTGTCCGCAATCCACGAGATCAGCTGTTCACACTGTTGTGGTTTCAACAGTCCTCTACCACGTGTCCCTGTAAGTTGAGACATGAAGCTAGGGAGTGTAGCTCTGCGGCGTTCCACAGCTCCCTCATCAGCAGGTACTGTCTCACCCTGCCCAGGACCACGGCCTCTGCCCTCTGCAGCAATTGAATGCCCACGCCCACGCCCTCGACCCTTAGCCCTGGGGTTCAACATTTTCTGTATATAAGTGTATGATATAAAAAAATAAATAAATAAACGGGCCTGGTGTACTGAAACCCACAAACTTGTTCAGTCTGGTTTAATTAAGTGACGTACAGAAAGTGTCACCTGGACAGAATATATGGATTGGAGTGAGTGTGCTGAACTGTGACACACAGAAAGGTTACACGCAGCTGTGTGAAATGGATTTGTATCACTCAGCTAAAACAACAAATACAACTAATTTTTTTTACATTTTTTTTATATTTTTTTTTAGTTTTGTTTTTTTTGAAACGTGACATGCAGAAACTATCGTAGAGCTGACTGACACCCTACTGACGGTGGCTATTTAGACTGCGACCCATTCAAATGTCGCACAGAGATTTTTAGGATCAAGCTGTATACGTGACAGGTAGCAAATGACTTGGTTCTATTCTGTGACGTACAGAAAGTGTCACCTGGACAGAATATACGGATTGGAGTGAGTGTGCTGAACTGTGACACACAGAAAGGTTACACGCAGCTGTGTGAAATGGATTTGTATCACTCAGCTAAAACAACAAATACAACTAATTTTTTTTACATATTTTTTTTTAATATTTTTTTTTAGTTTTGTTTTTTTTGAAACGTGACATGCAGAAACTATCGTAGAGCTGACTGACACACTAATGACGGTGGCTATTTAGACTGCGACCCAGACAAATGTCGCACAGAGATTTTTAGGATCAAGCTGTATACGTGACAGGTAGCAAATGACTTGGTTGTATTTTGTGACGTACAGAAAGTGTCACCTGGACAGCATTAACGGTTTGGAGTGAGTATGCTGAACTGTGTCACACAAAAAGGTTACACGCAGCTGTGTGAAATGGATTTGTATCACTCAGCTAAAACAACCAAAAAAATTATTTTTTTTCTATTTTTTTTTTTTATATTTTTTTCTTTTAGTTTTGTTTTTTTGGGAACGTGACGTGCAGAAACTATCGTACAGCTGACTGACACACTAATGACGGTGGCTATTTAGACTGCGACACAGACAAATGTCGCACAGAGATTTTTAGGATCAAGCTATATATACTTGACAGGTAGCAGGTGACTTGGTTGTATTTTGTGACGTACAGAAAGTGTCACCTGGACAGTATATACGGTTTGGAGTGAGTGTGCTGAATTGTGACACACAGAAAGGTTACACGCAGCTGTGTGAAATGGATTTGTATCACTCAGCTAAAACAACCAAAAAAATTAGTTTTTTTCTATTTTTTTTTTAATATTTTTTTCTTTTAGTTTTGTTTTTTTGGGAACGTGACGTGCAGAAACTATCGTACAGCTGACTGACACCCTACTGACGGTGGCTATTTAGACTGCGACCCAGACAAATGTCACACAGAGATTTTTAGGATCAAGCTATATATACGTGACAGGTAGCAGGTGACTTGGTTGTATTTTGTGACGTACAGAAAGTGTCACCTGGACAGTATATATGGTTTGGAGTGAGTGTGCTGAACTGTGACACACAGAAAGGTTACACGCAGCTGTGTGAAATGGATTTGTATCACAAATTTTTTTTCTATATTTTTTTTGTATTTTTGTTTTTTCGGGAACGTGACGTGCAGAAACTATCGTAGAGCTAACTGACACCCTACTGACGGTAGCTATTTAGACTGCGACCCAGACAAATGTCGCACAGAGATTTTTGGGATCAAGCCATACACGTGACAGGCAGCAAATGACTTGGTTGTATTCGGTGACATACAGAAAGTGTCACCTGGACAGAAAATAGTGAGTGTACTGAACTGTGACACACAGAATGGTTCCAAACTGCTGTGTGCAATGGATTTGTATCACTGAGATATAACATAAAAAAGGGGGTTATACATGGCGATAGCTGCACTACTAGTGCCAGCCAGCCAAGTGACAAAAAAAAAAAAAATGTCTTCTAGCCCTTAGAAGGGCTGTTGGGTTCTTTGTGGGTGATCCCTGCCTAACAGACAACTATATGCAGGCCCTAACACTGTCCCTGAAAGGCAGCAGCTCTATCCCTAACGACATCCAGACGGCATCTGAGCCGAGCACCGCGGCCAGTCGGTAGTATATTCCAGGGTCACCTGATCAGGCTAGCCAACCCCTGCTATCGACATGTAAGGGCCCCACGTGATGCTGGGTGGTACGCAGAGTCTCCTGGCTTGTGATTGGCTGTGTTTTTAGGCGCCAAAAAAGCACGATGCGGAAGTTGCCATTTCCTCGAGCATGGCGAGATACTCGTCCGAGCAGCGAGCACTTACGAGTACCCTAATGCTCGAACGAGCACCAAGCTCGGACGAGCATGCTCGCTCATCTCTAGTCCTATATTAATGCACTTATTGTACGGTGTTTTTTAGTGAATTATGCACTTAGCCAGATAGCTAGCACCTTACTTTTCTACCTCATATGGCCTAGCCTCGTACGTATGACGCAATCGCAAGTCAATAGTACGGTAAGGATTCGTACGCACTTTGTACGCTAATGCTTACGTATTGCGTACTTTTAACAACACTGACTGTATGTTCGTAATTTGTGTAGGAATGTTCGCAAAACAACAATTTTTGAACGAAAATTCGACCGAATAAATTCGTATTAAGAACGAATCTTGTCATAAATTCGTCGAACATTCGCCAAAGCGAATTTTGGATGATTCGCTCATCTCTAACTGTAGAGATTGTATTGTGCAGGTGCTGAGCAGTACCTTGCTTCCTCCAGTCACGACACTTACAATCGAGGCCAAAAAGTTCAATCTTGGTTTCATCAGACCAGAGAATCTTGTTTCTCACAGTCAGAGTCCTTTATCTGCGTTCTTAGCAAACTTTCATGCATCTTTTACTGAGGAGAGGCTTCTTTCTGGCCACTCTGCCATAAAGCTCAGATCGGTGGAGTGTTGCAGTGATAATTGACCTTCTGGATGTTTCTTCCATCTCCAAACAGGATGATGAGCCTTGCTAGAATAACCATTGGGTTCCTGGTTACCACTCTTACCAAGGTCCTCCTCCCCCATTTAGTTTGGTCTCACAGCCAACTCTAGGAAGAGTCCTGATTGTTCCAAACTTCTCCCATTTAAGAATTATTGAGTCCATTGTACTCTTGAGAACTTTCATTGCTGCAGAAATTACTTTGCACCCTTCTGCCAATCTGTGCCTCCACACAGTCATGTCTGTGATCTCTGTAGGCAATTTTTTTCCTCCTCATGGTTTGGTTTTTGCTGTAATATGCATTGTCAGCTGTGAGACCTATAGACAAGGGGTATGTATTTCCATATGTCTTTCCAATCAACTGACTTTTCCACAGGTGGACTCGAATCATGGGTATAAACATCTCAAAGATTATGAAGAGAGCCACATTTCAAGAATCATAGCAAATGGTCTGAATACCTATGTCCATGCAATATTTTGGTTTTTCCTTTTAAATAAATTTGCAAACATTTCTAAGATTCTGATTACATTTTCTTATTATGGGATATTGAGTGCAGATTGATGAAGGAAAACATATTATTTTATTCTAGCACATGGCACCAAAATAACAAAATGTGAAAAAAGTGAAAGGGTCTGAAGACTTTTTCTGAATATGATGTACTGTACATTGTTATACCAGAACACAATCTTATGATGTAACAATACAGATGCTATTGTCTTGTGCACTTTGAGATATTATGCCAGGATTAGAAACTTCTTGTACTGGAATTTTTCTCATTATTTAGGCTCTAAGTAGGCTTTTTGTTCTTGTGACAGATGTGTACTTTACTTTAGCCACATTTACAATTTACCATGCTAGAATGTGATATTACTTGTGTATTAATCTCTTACTAATTTTCTGAATTCTGGGGGTCATTTATTAAGACCAGCATTTTAGATGCCAGTCTTAAAGAGGACCTTTCACCGCTCCTGATGTGTCTGTTTTAATAACTACATGTATTCCCCGTGTAATAACAATTCTGGAGCATCTATTCTTATATCTGTATGTTGTCCCATTCCTTTAATGTTTCTACTAGAAGTTATAAATGAATTGCTAGCTGTCTGCAGTAAGGGTACAGAGGGGTGGTAACAAGTTGGGGGTGTGTACCTGCACAGTCTGAAAATGGCAGCATTGATTGGATAGAGTGAGTTTGTGCAAGTACACCCCCCCAACTGGTTACCACCCCTCTGTACCCTTACTGAAGGCTAATAGCAATTCATTCATAACTTCTAGAAGAAATAATAAAGGAATGGCACAATATAGAGCCATAAGAATAGATATTCCAGAATTTTTATTACATGGGGAATGTATGAAGCTATTAAAACAGACATGTCAGGAGTGGTGAAAGGTCCTCTTTAATAAGCCCCTGTAATGGCGGTGGATCCGCCAAATGTAAATGTAAACAAATGTGTTAAAGTCATATAAGCTCAAAGTTTTCTAAGTATTTTTTACTCCATCTTCTAATATGCTTATAGCTCATTTATCTATTTCTCTATGCAGTTCAGATATTACTCCTGCTTTCTGGAGGTTACATTTGATTCAGACCTCTCTTTTCTCTTGTATAATCAGTCACGTACCAGGCTATGCTGTCTTCACTTTAAGAATATATGCTGCATCCAACCTTGTTTGACTAGTGATACTACTAAATCACTTGCTCATGTTTTCTTTATTCGTGGCCTTCACTGTTGTATTATTGCTTTGCCTTCAACTATGGAACTGACTCCTCTTTCATCTATTGTGAATGTGACAGCCGGGCTAACGTTTTTGTCAAATGGTGTGACAAATATTTCTGTCCTCCATCCATTACTGCATTGAATATCTGTTCATTCCTACAGTACAGTTTAAAGTTCTGGTTCCCACCTATAGGGCTTTTCACAATTTTGAACCGCCCAACATTTTTAATCTGTGGTTGTCATCCTACTCATGCTCACTGATCTGCCAATGCAATGCATGCTTTCTTATTATCACAACCTCTTATCCTTGCCTTCAGGGCTCCTATTGATTTAATCACAAAGTACATATCTTGCCTTGCTAGCATTGAGAACCAGATTTGACAAAAGAAAGTATCTGTACATTTTCAGTATTTTTCCCCAGTGAGTTTCCTTTCGGTACTTTGGTTTTCTACCACACTTCAAAAACATACTAATGGTTTATGTTACAGTTATGTTCCAGAGATTTGGTGAGACTTTGTGTTGAATCTATGGGATATCCTGCTTTGGGCCTTCTACTGAAGGATCCCAGATTTTGGTCACCAGAATAGTCACAGATTGGCAGAAGTAGTCCTGATGATGGGTTGTCACCAGGAGAGTTGTTAGGATGTGATAGACCAGAGGGTTAAATGGGAATTAGTCAAGAATGAAAGGAGGGGTCAGAACTAGGAATAGAACAACAGGCACCAGTCAAGTAATCCGAAGGGCAATCTAAGAACAAGGTTGAAGTTAGAATCCAAATAAATTAGGAGTGAAATTAAGGAACAATAGCACAAGGAACATGAGTCAGGACAGGGTGTGAAGTTTTACCTGTAGGTAAGGCATTTCATCCTTAAATAGGTCATCAGGTGTGACATCATCTTCAGGTTCTAGTTGATGGTGCAGTGCAGGCAGAACAGATCAGCCATGGTCCAATCCAGCAGGTCTGAGGCAAAACGCAGGAGCAGCATAAGAGAAAGAATCCTGGTTCTAGAGATGAGGCCAAGGGGCAATATAAGCAACAGAATAGATCTATTTTTATCTAATGAGTATTGTGAGGGATCACTCTCTCAAGCAAGGCAGATTTCTCTGCAGACAACAGAGTTAAAGTCCAAACAATGTTTTATTTTATGGCACTTCAGCAAATACAGGTGAACTCAGTTATAACTTACTGGGTAAGGTGAGGTTCCAGCATCATCAAAACATAGACCAAACAAAATAAACTCCTGCCCGTCTGGGCTCTAGCTAACACAAAATTGGTTTCTAGCTCACCTATTGAGCGCAGGTCACACGTGGTGGCCAGCCAGACAGCCAGCTTCCTATGCTTTTCCAGGCATAACTCCCTAGACTGACAGCCTAGGGTGTGCTTTATTTCCTCCTAACAATCCCAGCTGGACTACACCTGGGAATTCCTCAGGCTGGGAAAAAAAATGCCCTAAAAGGGAGGTAGACTGGGGAGGTCCCACTACCAAGCCTATCTTCCCAGTCCAAATAAAATCCAGCCTTTGAACTTTAACAACAATAGCTCCAGGAACTATGTTTGCTGAAGCCAGCGCCATCTTCCTGGATTTTACTTACCTCACCTGGCTGAGGAACCTGGGTGTGATATACACCCCTTCCAGGACTTTACCATACACTTTGTCACCGTATATTACATTTTAGGGCGCACATATGCTTTGGAATCTCAATCTATCAAACATCTAGCCACTATTTGTAGCAAATATATAATAATTCAGCAGAGACTGAGGCACAGTGCTGTACAATCCATACCCCAGCAGCTGCAAACCTTTTTTAGTCAAGAGGAATTGGACTTTATGCCAGTCACTAATAATGGTGCTTCTTGTCAGTTACTCAGTGACTGACATGAAGTTCACCTATCTATTAGAGAAAAACGTTTCTGCAGCTGATATTATACACTATAGTACTGTGCTTTAATAGCTGCAGATCCTTGCTTTAAAGAATAAGTGGATGATTCATACTAATCAATAAATGACTGACATTAAGTCACCACTTCTAAACCAAGGTTTTGTAGCAATTGAGGAGGATAATGTTTTTCCTTCCTCAAGTCATTTTAGAGTTCCAGGACCTAATCTTATGATATTTCTATATGTTACAGTAAGTGGTACATTTTTCCATATACTGGTAATCGTGAAAAAATACCCTTTGTAGATTTATAGATCTCTCCAGTGAAGTCTTGATGACAATAGACAGCACACATCTGTTTTGAATGGTTTAGTGTGGGAAAATTGTAGTCGTACCAATGTCCATGTCGTATAATCAGTTATTCGTTTGAGGTTTGCTTTTAGAAATGTATACTGTATCACCCAGTGCTTGCATGACTAAGCGTGCAGCATATTTGCACTAATACTTATTAGTTTTAATCACATACAATAAGATATTTTGGGTGTTATAGCTGAACATCATGCCATACTAAATAAATATGAAAGATTTCAGATTAGTGGTAGTATGGTCACTTCAGCTCCCACTAAAAGGTAATGATTAGTGTTGAGCGAACATGTTCGGCCGAATACACTATTCGGCCGAACATGGCGGTGCTCGGGACCACCTCCCCACACGCTAATTAGCCAATTAGCGTCCGGGGAGGGATGGCATTCAGTGTAATGCCAGTAGCCATCTTAGCTGACATGTGACCTGGCCAGTGTTAGACAGGGAGAGCTTCTGCATGCAGGGACAGACAGTGTAGGGAGAGAATCACGCTAGGCAGGGATAGAAATCGCTAACCAAAGACCCAAAAGGGCTATTATATCTGTCACAAACCTATTTTTTTTATTTTGAGGACTTTAAAGGTGGTGAAAATAGCGCTAGGTGGCCTACCATTAACGCCACATGCGCTGTTGCACCAAGGAGGGACATACACTGTAGGGAGAGAAGCACGCTAGGCAGGGATAGAAATTGCTCAAAAAAGACCCAAAAGCCCTTTTAAGGGCTATTGTATCTGGCACAAAGCAATATTTTATTATTTTTGGGGTGTTTAAAGGTGGTGAAAATAGCACTAGGTGGCCTGCCATTAATGCCACATGTGCTGCTGCTGTTGCATGCTGTAGGATACTCTCTGTATACTATATACCTGACATACTTTGCTATAATTTCTGCTGTTAATCCCGCAGTACTTCTTTTACGTCTTGCTGTATATCATTTGCGCAAGGAGGGACTTGTGTAGGAATAGAACTTCTATAGGCAGGGTTAGTATCATTGTTCAAAAGACACAAAAGTCCATTGTTAAATCCTTCTGCATTTTTTTTTTGGTGGCAAAAAGAACCCAAGTGTGCTCTGTCAGTAACACTAGGTGCACAGCGTATTAGAACCGTTCAAAAGTCTATGTAGCTGACATCCGTTGTTACATTTAATACCGATAATTTAGGCCACAGCTCCTCATTTGCGTCTGCAGTTTAATTTGCCCAAGGAGGGAATTAAACTATAGGAATAGGATTTGGGTAGTTAGGAAGACTGTTTCTGTTCCAAAAAGACCAAGGTCCATTGTGAAATACGTCTGCTTTTTTTTTTTTTTGGGATGGCAAAAAAAAAAGTGTGCCCTGTCAGTAACGCTAGGTGCACAGTGTATTACAACCGTTCAAAAGTCTATGTAGCTGACATCCATTGTTACATTTAATACCGATAATTTAGCCAGGACTTTAAAGATGGCGCCCGCTCCTGCACGGCAGTAATGCAGATTGCGGACATTTAACCCCTTGGGTGCCGCAGTCAAACCTGACCGCGGCACCCGAAGGTGGCAAACACCGGAAGCGTACGCTTCCAGTGTTGCTCCGGCTCCCCCCGTGTGGCGATCGGAGGAGCTGGAGCATGCATGCAGCAGCCCCTGTCATAGTAAATGACAGGAGGCTGCTGCATAGGCTTTCCTATGGAGCCCTTGCCTGTAATAGGGCTCCATAGGAAAGCACTAAAATCACCATAGACTCCAATGCAAGTGCTTATGATATAAGCAATCAAATTATTGCTTCCTATAGAATGGGAACTATAAAAATGTGTAAAAAAATAAAATAAAGTTTTAAAAAATAAAAATAAAAAAAACTTAAGTTCAAATCACTCCCTTTCCCGAAAATAAAAATAAAACTATTTAAAAAATTAAAAAAATACACATCATGGGTATCGCCGTGTGCGAAAACACCCATATTATAAAAATATAAAAAAAATATTTCCCATATGGAAAAAAGCGAAACGGAAAAAAACGTCAAAATGGCCGAATCGCCATTTTTTGTCGCTTTTTTTTAAATTAAATAAAAAGCGATCAAAAAGTCATATACACCCCAGAATGGTATCAATAAAAAGTTCAGATCGCCCCGCAAAAAATTAGCCCCCATACAGCTCCGTACACATAAGTACCAAAAAGTTATAGAGGTCAAGAACTGGGAAAAAAAATGTCCAACTTTATAATTTTTTAATCACTATCAAAATGCAAGAAAAAGTATACATATTAAGTATCGCCGGATTCGTACTGACCTGTAGAATGAAAGTAACTGGTCAGTTTTAACGCACATCGAACGCCGTAAAAAAAAACCCGTAAAACTGTGGCGGAATTGCGTTTTTTTTTTTGCAATTTCACCCGATTTGGAATTTTTTTCCCGCTTCCCACTACACCATATGCCACAATAAATGGTGGCGTTGGAAAGTACAACTTGTTCCGCAAAAAACAAGCCATCATACAGCTATGTGAAAATAAAAATAAAAAAGTTATGGCTGTATCAATGCAGGGAGTGCAAAACAAAAACCGAAAAAACCTGTGGGGTAGAAAGGGATAATTTGCCCAAGGAGGGAATTAAACTATAGGGATAGGATTTGGGTAGGTAGAAAGATTGTTTCTGTTCCAAAAAGACCAAAGTCCATTGTGAAATACGTCTGCTTTTTTTTTTTTTTGGGGTGGCAAAAAAAACCCCAAGTGTGCCCTGTCAGTAACGCTAGGTGCACATCGTATTACAACCGTTCAAAAGTCTATGTAGCTGACATCCGTTGTTACATTTAATACCGATAATTTAGGCCGCAGTTCCTCATTCGCGTCTGCTATATAACATTTGTGCAAGGAGGGACTTATACTGTAGGGATATGATTTGGCTAGGCAGGGCTAGTTGTTCTGTTCAAAAGACACAAAAGTCCATTGTTATATCTGGCTGCAATATATTATTTTTGTGGTAGGTTAAAAATTGCGCAAGGTTGCCTGACCTTAACACCACCTTTTCAGCGTCTGCTGTCTAACATTTGTGTATCCCAAATAACAGAAATTCGGTGTATTTTTTTCTGCAGCTATTGAAGGCAACATTACTAATGTCGCCGTGATTAGCGTCAGAAAGAAACGCAATAAATGTCAGGTATATAGGAGAAACATACATTGTCCTGCACATGCTGCGCAGCTGGTGTTAAGATTAGTCAAACTTGCGCAAATTTTGACCATCAAGAATAACAATATTGTAGCCAGATATAACAAAGTCCTTAAAAGGACTTTGGGGTCTTTTCAACAGAACAACTAGCCCTGCCTAGCCAAATCCTATCCCTACACTATTTGTGCCTGATTGCGCAAACGTTATACATTATATGAATAACGGCAGAAATAAATTCACTGGATGTCAGGTATTTAGGATACAGAAAGGTTATACTGCACTTGCAGCACAGGTATGTGACATTACCTGCACTGCGTCTGCTGCGTTTGCTCATTCAGTAAAATTTTTCTGCTCATACACTAAAAGAAATATGTGCAACTGTACTTTTGACAAACTTGCATATATACCATTTAGAATGCGCAAGGCGAGCAGTAAGGGACAGGGAAGTGGGCGTGCTGCTGATGGTGCACGGTGGGCGCTGTGAAACAGTGTCTGCTGGCAGAGCGCAAGAAACAAAGTCATCCAAAACTCCTAGCTTCATGTCTCAGTTTGGAGGGTGGCGCAAGACAGGTTCTTGTTAAGTCAACATGTCAGGAGGAGGACCAGAGTGAGGTTAATTTTTTAGGTTAAAACCTCTTAAATATTTAAAGGCGAGGCAGCCTAATAAGCAGTTTGATATGATGGAGGAAGAGGACGAGAAGAGGAAGTGGTGAATGGAAATACAGTGTGTTCAATACATCTTAAAAGCCACATTTAAAGTTCCTTTATGTTCAGCCGCTTTCCTCTTTTAGGGTAGCGTCAGGGGCAATCCTGGTCTTGTTCATTTTGATTAGCGTTAGTATTTTCAGTTGACAGGCGGATGTGCTTAGCAGTTATTATGCCCTCAGCGGCACTAAATAACGGCTCCAACAAAACGTTGGCGGCAGCGCAGGCCAGCACCTCCAAGGCGTAGAGCGCCAGTTCGTGCCATGTGTCCAGCTTTAGACACCCAATAATTATAAGGCACAGAGAGGGATCCCTGAAGACGTTGACATTGTCAGCTAGGTACTCCTTTACAATTTTACAAAACTTTTCCCTCCTAGTTGTGACACTAGGCCGCTTATCAGAACCTTTTCCACATGCAGCGATGTCAGTCTTGACTTTCGGAAATGGGCACCTTCACCAGCAGCTCAGGCAAATTGGTGTCGGTTTTGAGAAACCGCTGAACCACTAAGTTGAAGCAGTTGTTTGGCCTGAGGGAGACTCCTGTTCTTCCTTCCTGTTGGAGGAACAGGTTGACTCATTCCTGTCATTAGTTCCAGGGTCCTATAGGGTCAGTTTGGTTTAGGTTCCTGTGTATGAACTCGCCTACTTTTGAGGCCTGTTCATACTGGTAGTCAGTCAGGATTAGAGTCAGGGTTTCCTTTAGGAGGTGTCCATCTTCCTTCCTTAGTTTCCAGGCCTAATCTCCTTTCAGTCCTACGCTCTGTGTGGTTTTCCCACCACACCTGAGCCTGACAGTATGTGTGTGAGCTTGCCGAGCTCCAAAGCCGCCACCAAGTTACGGCCGTTATCAGACACAACCACGCCTGGTTGTAGGTTGAGTAACGAGGGACAGCCGCCGCCATCAGACTGTGAAAAGCCTCAGTGTCCACAAGCAACATTTTCAGCGCCAGTGCCTTTAGTTCAAAGGCCTGGAGTATGGACATATGTACGCTGCGCTGGGACACAGAAGTGGATGTGCTCGCTGATGGTGCTTGCGAGGGTCCAGGTGCAGAGGGAGGCATCTGGGCCTGCGTCTTGGCTAGCACATAACACAGGGAAGAGGAGGCAGTGGTGTGACCCGCAGACACCAATTGTGGATCCAGATGTTTGGCCCACCTATAAGGTTGCTTTGCTGCCATGAAGATCATGCTGGTGGTGGTCAGGTTGCTAGTGTTCATGCCCCTGATCATTTTGGTATGGTACAGGTTGCAAATGACAATTCTTTTATCGTCCACATTTGTTGGTGTGGCCTGACTTCTTCCTTTTGCCACCCCACCGCCTCTTCCAGCCTGTTGTGGTGCTGCGCATCCCTCCCCCTCTGTACTGCTGTCCTCGCTCAGCTTGCCTCCTTCCCATGTTGGGCCAGTGATTTCATCGTCCACTACTTCCTCTTCCTCTTCGGGAAGGAATTTTTTCCCTTAAAGTGAGGAATATTGGCTTCTACCTCACAGGGTTTTTTTGCCTTCCTCTGGATCAACTTGTAGGATAACAGGCCGAACTGGATGGACAGATGTCTTTTTTCGGCCTTATAAACTATGTTACTATGTTACTTCTTCACTCTGGTCCTCATCCTGACAAGTTGACGTTCAGTGCTGCTGACACTCAAAAACATTTGGTGTTAGGGTCTGCTGCTGATCTGACCGTCTAAAACATTAGGGGCAAGTGCCTGCTGCTGAGCTGACCGTGTAAAATATTCGGGGCGAGTGCCTGCTGCTGATCTGACAGTGTAAAACATTAGAGGTGAGGGCGTGCGGCTACTTGCGCTTTACGTACAAGTAAATATATGTTTCCTTACGATATTTCCTTTAAAATGGATGTTGTCTTGAGGTTTTTTTTTTTTGGGGGGGGGGGGTATTTTTTCATTCCGTAAAAGTGGCGAAATAGTTGGACATCGTCATTAATAGTAGCGACTTCGGTATCCAAGATGCATCCAGACATCCTCCCCATGCTGTTCCCTAACCATTTCTGTGGTGTTTCCACCATTTTCTGACGTTATCCTATGGACCAGACACCCTCCCCTCTGCAGAGCAGGGGGTGTCTGGTCTTCTCCCATTGACTTCCATTATACTCGGGCACCACCTAGTGTTTGACCCGAGCACCCGAACATCGGGGTGCTCGATCATCACTAGTAATGATCCTTCTGGATAGTGTTGAACAAAGTGAAGCATTCAAAGTGGAATTTGGTCCGAAGTTTAAACTTTGATTCACAACTAATCCTAATTTTCTCGTTCTTTGTGGTGACGAATCAGGTTTTCCTATAATGGCAGCTGCACATATTGCAAAGTGAAAGTAATTGTAGAGGAGAAAAGCCCGGGAAATCAAGATCATCCATAATGCCATTCAGCCAGCAAATCTGCATATGGCCATCCCCTGTGATGTCACACCCTATAAAAGCCTCATCCTGCGCTGTTTCCACCATTGTCCTGTGAGCTGAGCATAGGGTGAGATGTGTCAAGCGCTCATGCTCTAGGGACAGTGTTGTTGAAAATTATTAATAAAAGAATATAGGAGAGGGAGAGTGCAGGGAGACTTATTCTATGTCAGTTTTATTTATTCCTACATTTACTTATTCCTACATCAGCTGTAAATGTAATTCAATACCAATAAGATGGAAGCCTTTATTATTCCACTGCCAGTATGCCAACCAACACCATCCAGCAGGGGCATTGCTAGGTTAAAACATTTGGGGCCTGGGCCCCAAATGTACTGCCTGCCAGCTAGATAGAACTGTATTCCCGTCCTCAGGACAGCAATACAATTGAATCAAATGCACTAAAAGATCTGAAGGACCTGTGATGACATCACTGGTCATGTGACCAGTATAATAGGAAGTGGTTGAGAAGGACCTGCAATGATGTCGCCATCATGTCACCAGTGCAAGAGAGGACAGCAGTGAAGAGGAGAAGTAGCTGCGGTGATGTCTGCTACATGAGGAGAGGTAAGTGAAGGGAGAGGCAGAGCAATGCTGGGAGTTATTTAACTGGGACAGTATGTTAGGGCTATTACATGGGAATGTATGTTGATGGCGGCTGTCAGAGGGGGTCATGTTATTTACATGGGACTGTATGGTGATGGTGGCCATAAGAGTTAGTGATGTTATTTACATGGGACTGTATGTTGAAGGCGGCTGTGGGAGGGAGTGATGTTATTTACATAGGACTGTATTTTGGAGGGGGCTGTAGATAGAGAGGGATGCCATTTACATGGGACTGTATATTGGAGTGAACTGGAGAGATTGTGTAATGTTATTTACATGGGAGGGGCTGAAGGGAGGAGAGTGATGTTATTTACATGGGACTGTATGGTGATGGTGACCGTAAGACGTAGTGATGTTATTTACATGGGACTGAATGTTGGAGGGGGCTGGGGAAGAGTGATATTTACATGGGACTGTATGTTGGAGGCGGGTGTGGGAGGGAGTGATGTTATTTAGATGGGTAAATACTGAGGGCACTGTAGGGGTATTATAAATCCAGGGGACATTAAAGGCATTCTTAGTACTACTGGGGGCTCTATAGGAGGGACTTATAGATCACCTTATTTCTACTAAGAGCACTATGGGGGCCTTATGACTACTGAGGGGTCTGTAGAGAGCTTTATTACCACTTTGGGAACAATAGGGGGGCTTATTTCTAGTGAGTTGGGACTCTGTAATGGCATTATTAATACTGGAGGGCTCTTCTACTAATGGAGGCACTCTTGAGGAGTGTTATCATGGTTGGGGGCATTGTAGGGGCAGTATTACTAATGGTGGCATTCTTGGGGAGCATTCTCACTGTTGGGGGCATTTTCGGGGGCAGTATTACTAATGAGGGCATTCTAGAAGGGAATTATTATTGGTTGAGGAGCACTATTACTATGGGGGGGCAGTAATTTTTCTTCAGGATAGTATTTGGGGATATTGGGGAGCACAGTGAGCAGCAGGATAACACTGTGGGGACTTCAGGTAGGGGGATGATGATAGAAATGTGAGGAATTTAAGATGTCTGTGTGTCACACTCTGCAGAGATGAGGAGGCTGAGAGAAGTTGTCTGAACCAAATGGAGAACATGATGACAACAGAGAAGATTTACATCGAAGGAGGAGTCACCTGGGAGGCACTGGATGTGAGAGGTATGTGCTGCTGTACAGCAAGTACAGCAAAATGTGGTGTGTGGGGGGAGGGGGGTGGACAATTTAGAGAACTGGGCCATATTCATTGGGGCTTGGGCCCCGGATCTATTGAGACCCTAGCAATGCCCCTGCCATCCAGTCTGCACCCTTAGTGGGACCAGGTCTTAATATTGACCATCCTCATTTTTTGCTGGCTTTACTTCTTCCAAATCATCCTTCAAAGTCTCCAAGTCCTAGAAAAGTCAGCAAAATCAGAGAGAGGAGGATCTGAATGTTCGTGATGATGTATTCTTTTTGATATTACATGATGTGGAAAGATGCAAAAGCAGATGGCAGAAGAAGGGCTCTCATCTGTAGGGCAGGAGAGCGCTAAGGTTGGAGAAGTGGGTATGCCAGAGCTGATTAATATTTAGTGTTTACTGTCAAATAACCTGCAGGAGATTGCAGGCAAGAACAGAAATAATATGCATATTGTCCTCATTACCTAACCAGCCAAACCCATACCAGCATAAGCCTTTGTTTAAAGGTGCCACACAGCCATTAACACATATGTTTTAAAGGCCATCTGCTGCTGGCACATCTATTAAACCAGAGCATGCATTTAAAGGGCCTCTGTCAGCAGATTTGTACCTATGAAACTGGCTGACCTGTTGTATGTGTCCTTGACAGCTGAAGGCATCTATGTTGGTCCTATGTTCATATGTGCCCGTATTGCTGAGAAAAATTATATTTTAATATATGCAAATGAACCTCTAGGAGCAACATGAGCGTTACTGTTACACCTAGAGGCTCTGCTCTCTCTGCAACTGCCGCGCCCTCTCCATTTTGATTGTGAGGAGTGATGACATTTTCACTGTCTGGCCCTGTCAATCAAAGTCTAGTGGGTATGGGAGCTGCAGAGATAGCAGAGCCTCTAAATGTAATGGCAACACCCCGATTGCTCCTAGAGGCTCATTGGCAAGTATTAAAAACTCATTTTTCTCAGCAATGCGGTCACATATGAACATGGTTGAGAAAAGGCTTTTCCACAATTCGCTCCAATCGGAGAGAAATATGGAGGAAAAGGCGCACAATCGTGTAATATGTTTTTATAAATGCGAGAATAAAAACTCAGGAAAAAATGGAGGCTCACCTCTTTTGGTTGCGCTATAGGCACAACACTATTGAAGGCATGTAGTAAACCGATTTGGGACTTGATTCCGGAGGTTGTGTCGTATGCAGCCGCAGAGTGTTTCTTCTTGAAGATGGGGATTTGCCAGATCCCACCAAGAGATATATAGCAAGGACGAAGTTTGTTCTGCTTTCCTGGCGCAAATAACACTTGATCCAGATGTTCCCAGGATATGGCAATAATTCTTTATTAAAATTGCCAGACGAGTATACAAAGGCACAACGCGTTTCGGGGACACAAGAGCCCCTTCATCAGGTGATAACACATATAAAATGACAGAACCATTATTTATACTGTTAGTACATACCTTAGGGTGACAAAAAAACCGCCAAAGAACCGCATTGGGGGGCGGAGCTACAAGGTCACTGAGCAGTCTGTCAGAAAGCTCTTACTATACTTTGTATAGAGCTTTCTGACAGACTGCTCAGTGACCTTGTAGCTCCGCCCCCCCAATGCGGTTCTTTGGCGGTTTTTTTGTCACCCTAAGGTATGTACTAACAGTATAAATAATGGTTCTGTCATTTTATATGTGTTATCACCTGATGAAGGGGCTCTTGTGTCCCCGAAATGCGTTGTGCCTTTGTATACTCGTCTGGCAATTTTAATAAAGAATTATTGCCATATCCTGGGAACATCTGGATCAAGTGTTATTTGCGCCAGGAAAGCAGAACAAACTTCGTCCTTGACATATGAACATGGGACCAACACAGATGCCTTCAGCTGCCAAGTGCACTTCTCCTGGCATATGTGTTATTGTACATTGTTCTATTTCCCATCAAATAACATCCCCTGAACATCTTTTCTTAGAACTCTGAATTGTACTATGTCTACATTGCTCCACCTGGAAATCTAAAAATAAATTGAAAAATGGGTGTTTCTATTCCTCATATTAACAGCGTGGATTCCTACAGATATGCACTAGTACTGTTGTGCTATTAAACATCTTTGGATTGAATTAATTATACAGGTACAATAGGGCCTTAAATGTTATGATACCTGATGACATCTCAATAGCAGATACAATGTACAAAATATTGTAAATGTCATTTCTTCCAGATGATAGTGACTTGATGATGACTTGTTTCATTGTTGAACTGAGTTTCCCTTAAAATGTCATTTGATCAATAATTAAATACATATTTTATGACAAGGGCATATAGGTTGTATTCTGGATTCCCTACCATGAAATGTACATACAAACATTTATTGCGCTGTTGAAGTCAGTAGAAGGTTGATGGATATCCTCCTTAATTAAATTACCGTGGAATGTTGGAAATGTAATAAGCATTTGCAATGGTGGTAGAGTTTTGAGAAGGACTGATTAGTGTACATATTGAGGTTATAGGTCAATGATTTAGAGTGGAGGTAGCAGCTGTACTTAAAGACGACCTTTCACCACTCCTGACATGCCTGTTTTAATAGCTTCATGCATTCCCCATGTAATAACAATTCTGGAGCATCTATTCTTATGTCTCTATGTTGTGCCATTCCTTTATTATTTGCACTAGAAGTTATGCATGAATTGCTATTTGTCTTCAGTAAGGGAACAGAGGGGAAATAACCAGTTGAGGGTGTGGATCTGCACAGTCTGAACATGACAGCACTGATTGGATAGAGTGAGTCTGTGCAGGTACACGCCCCCAACTGGTTACCTCCCCTCTGTTCCTTTACTGACAGCAAATAGCAATTCATTCATAGCTTCTAGTGCAAATAATAAAGGAATGGCACAACATACAGACATAAGAATAGATGTCCCAGAATTGTTATTACATGGGGAATGCATGGAGCTATTAAAACAGGCATGTCAGGAGTGGTGAAAGGTCCTCTTTAAGGCTTCTTTATCTCCATTTACTATATAAGTTTGTTTAGAGGATAATAGACTGTAGACACTGGCAGCACAGCAAACCAACACTGGATGCAAGTAGTGATGGGTCACATCTAGAACCCCACTAGAATCCAGAATGGGAAACCGCAGAAACTGAAGGTTCACAAAGGGTACTATTTCCTCATTTTAGAGTTACTTCAAAGACCATAACACTAAGGGCTCCTGCCTTGTCCCCGGGGCATCATGACAGCATACAAAATCCGTGTAGCTCCCTACTAAACATGTGACTTTGGGGGTTATATACTCACATTGTGCACCAGTTTTATGGTGTAGAAAAATTGCTAATTTTGTTGCTGTTTTGAGACTAAACTAGTTACTTAATTTTTTTGACACCTTCATTGTTTTTCCAAAAATTGGGCATGGTGTCGGTGGAAGGAGGGGGGGTGGGAGCCCCCAGCCTGTTCATTTAACAACACGTGCATCAGAAAGCTTGCGCAAATTACACTCCTGTGCAGATTCAGCATAGTCCATTGTGATGCTGTACTGGAAACACTGGGGGATATTTATGGATAGTGGTAGTGATAGTGGATAAAGGTCGCTTGAATTTAGGAATTTGTGAAAATTGTTCAAATGGTGCATGTGGCATTATAAATTTGTCTCGCTTGCCATTCTATTTTATACCTGACCAACATCTAGACCAGTACATTCTGCCAAAATCATAGGGTCACACTAGCAACACGAAATCTTAGAGGAATATTTCTAGCTCCCCTTGTTCTAGACACTTTTCAAGGCCTTTAAGATAGGAGTAAAGGATCTAAAACACATCTTAAATTTGCCACGTCATGTACACTGGGACATTTTACTTCACCCTGAGTAATACCTAGAGTAGCACAGAAATTTGTTATAGAGTTTTATCATAACAGTATATAGGGTACATTTTGATGTTTTTAAGTACCGTATTTTGAGCATCTCATAATTAAAGGGATTCTGTCAGCTAGTTTAAGCCTATAGAGCTGAGGACATGGGCTGCTAGATGGCCACTAGCCCGTCCACAATATACTTTTCCTATTGCTGTGTGTGTCTTTATTTACTCAAAAAAACTATTTTATTCATATGCTAATAGGGGTTATAAGGAGCCCAAGGGGCGGTTACCAATGTTCCTGGATCCCAGCTGCGCCCACTGTGAAGGAGCCCAGCACCGCCCTGCATCTTCTCATCTCCTCCTTGATCCCCCGACTTCACGCATTCAGAGCGCCGTTATCTCACGCATGCGCGAGTACGCCGCTTGTCAGTGATGGTAAACTGTTCCTTCCCTGTGCTGGCATCAGGGAACGAACTGCGCATGCGCGAGATGGCATGCGCGAGATTACAGAGCTCTGAATGCGTGAAGTCAGGGGAGCAAGGAGGAGATGAGAGGATGCGGGGCGGGGCGGTGCTGGGCTCCTTCACAGTGGGCACGGCTGGGATCCAGGAACATTGGTAACCGCCCCTTGGGCTCCTTATAACCCCTATTAGCATATGAATAACATCGTTTTTTTGACTAAACAAAGACACACACAGCAATATGAAAAGTATATTGAGGACGGGCTAGTGGCCATCTAGCAGCCCATGTCCTCAGCTCTATAGGCTTAAACTAGCTGACAGAATCCCTTTAAGACGTTAACATTGTTTCTACCAGAGATTAATTACTCTCTTGAATTTTCAGTTAAAATGGAATGTATCATCAGAAAATGAATTTATTTTAAGATTTAAATTTTTCATTTCAATATATATATATATATATATATATATATATATATATATATATATTCACAGTACAGACCAAAAGTTTGGACACACCTTCTCATTCAAAGAGTTTTCTGTATTTTCATGACTATGAAAATTGTAGATTTACACTGAAGGCATCAAAACTATGAATTAACACATGTGGAATTATATACTTAACAAAAAAGTGTGAAACAACTGAAAATATGTCTTATATGCTAGGTTCTTCAAAGTAGCCACCGTTTGCTTTGATTACTGCTTTGCACACTCTTGGCATTCTCTTGATGAGCTTCAAGAGGTAGTCACCTGAAATGGTTTTCACTTCACAGGTGTGCCCTGTCAGGTTTAATAAGTGGGATTTCTTGCCTTATAAATGGGGTTGGGACCATGAGTTGTGTTGGGCAGAAGTCAGCTGGATACACAGCTAATAGTCCTACTGAATAGACTGTTATAATTTGTATTATGGCAAGAAAAAAGCAGCTAAGTAAAGAAAAACGAGTGGTCATCATTACTTTAAATTACTTTAGAAATGAAGGTCAGTCAGTCCGAAAAATTGGGAAAACTTTGAAAGTGTCCCCAAGTGCAGTCGCAAAAACCATCAAGCGCTACAAAGAAACTGGCTCACATGAGGGCTGCCCCAGGAAAGGAAGACCAAGAGTCACCTCTGCTGAGGAGGATAAGTTCATCTGAGTCACCAGCCTCAGAAATCGCAGGTTAACAGCAGCTCAGATTAGAGACCAGGTCAATGCCACACAGAGTTCTAGCAGCAGACACATCTCTACAACAACTGTTAAGAGGAGACTGTGTGCAGCAGGCCTTCATGGTAAAATAGCTGCTAGGAAACCACTGCTAAGGACAGGCAACAAGCAGAAGAGACTTCTGGACATTAGAATGGACATTAGACCAGTGGAAATCTGTGCTTTGGTCTGATAAGTCCAAATTTGAGATCTTTGGTTCCAACCACCGTGTCATTGTGCGACGCAGAAAAGGTGAACGGATGGACTCTACATGCCTGGTTCCCAGTTTCTTTGTAGAGCTTGATGGTTTTTGCGACTGCACTTGGGGACACTTTCAAAGTTTTCCCAATTTTTCGGACTGACTGACCTTAATTTCTAAAGTAATTTAAAGTAATGATGGCCACTCGTTTTTCTTTACTTAGCTGCTTTTTTCTTGCCATAATACAAATTATAACAGTCTATTCAGTAGGACTATTAGCTGTGTATCCAGCTGACTTCTGCCCAACACAACTCATGGTCCCAACCCCATTTATAAGGCAAGAAATCCCACTTATTAAACCTGACAGGGCACACCTGTGAAGTGAAAACCATTTTAGGTGACTACCTCTTGAAACTCATCAAGAGAATGCCAAGAGTGTGCAAAGCAGTAATCAAAGCAAACGGTGGCTACTTTGAAGAACCTAGAATATAACACATATTTACAGTTGTTTCACACTTTTTTGTTACGTATATAATTCCACATGTGTTAATTCATAGTTTTGATGCTTTCAGTGTGAATCTACAATTTTCATAGTCATGAAAATACAGAAAACTCTTTGAATGAGAAGGTGTGTCCAAACTTTTGGTCTGTACTGTAGATATATATATATTTTTAGAAAAAAAAATTATGGAGTTGGCCTCTATCTATTACTTGATGCACGAGCTGAGAACAGCTAATACAGGCAGCTAGTAACTCAACCAATGATCAATGGTTTAGTATGCATATTTGATATTTATAAGCAGGTCCTTTTACCTGCAGTAGTCCCAAAATGGTAACTAATGAAAGGCGAGGGAACCAGTCCCATCCATCAGTTGCCTCTTTTGACTTACACTGGGGGGAGGGGGATGGGGGGATAATGACATTATAGCAGGGAAAGATGCAGAAAGTGACCTGGGGCGAGATAATGGAACTAGTGGAATGGAATGAGGGACTTGAGCAGTTCATAGGAAAGGTGTAGAGTAAAAAACCTCTCAATTGTATGTATACCAGAAGGCTGACCAATAAAATTGGTAAACTGGAATAAGTAATGTCTGAGAAGTACAGTGAGAATAACTAAGCCATGGCTGGATGATATATATGACTGGGCAGTTAACCTAGGGTTACACTCTGTTTAGAGAGGATCATCAAAAATGAGGAGGAGTCTGCCTTTATGTAAAGTCCTGTCTAAAGCCCACACCTAGGGAAGATATAAGTAAGGGACATGAACATGTGGAGTCCACAGAAAATGTACTACTAACGGAAATAGAGGCAAATCATAAAGAGGTCATTATTATGGGGGAATTCAACTACTCAAGATATAGTAAACAGGTTGTTATCAATAATTGAAGACAATTACCTTTCCCAACTGGTTTAGGATTAGACTAGAGCAGGGATAGGCAACCTCCGGCACTCCAGCTGTTGTGAAACTACAACGCTCAGCATGCATAGTTGCTGTGTTCTTCTAAGAACTGCCATAGAAATGAAAGGAGCATGCTGGGAATTGTAGTTTCACAACAGCTGGAGTGCCGAGGGTTGCTGACCACTGGACTAGAGGGTCATGTTATCATGACAAGGGGACATCCTCTACGTCTCAAGGAAAGAAGGCTTCACCATCAACATAAAAGGGGATTCTTTACGGTAAGAGCAGTGAGACTATGGAACTCTCTGCCTGAGGAGGTGGTGATGGTGAAGTCACTAAAAGAGTTCAAGAGAGGCCTGGATGTATTTCTGGAGTGTAAAAATATTACAAGCTATAGCTAATAGAGATGGGTCATTGATGCATGGAGTTATTCTGATTGGAGTTGGGAAGTAATTTTTCCACTAAAATGAGTAAAATTGACTTCTACCCCATTAGGGTTATTTTCCTTCCTCTGGATCAATTGCAGGATAACAGGCTGAACTGGATGGATGTCTGTTTTTTAAGCATGACAAGCCATACTACCATGTCACTATGTTATATAGTACATGACATTCTCTTTCTAAGGCTATTTTCACATCAGCGTTTTTTGATTTCCAGTTTTGAGATCTGACAGAGCTTCTCAGAATAGGCCCAAAACGGTTCAGCTTTGTCTCCCTTCATTGTCAATAGGGACAAAACTGATCAGGAAGCATGAGTTCCGTTTTTTGTCTGGTCTGCAAAACTGTGCAAACTGGATCCGGCGTGAAAATCAATGTAAGTTAGGGGTTGTTCACATATCAGTTATTTGATCAGTTATTTCCATCAGTTATTGTCAGCCAAAACCAGGAGTGGACACTAAACAGAGATCAGGTGTAATGAAAAGATCTGCACCTGTTTGGTGTTTTTGACTCGCACCTGCTTTTGGCTGACAATAACTGATGGAAATAACTGATCAAATAACTGATATGTGAACAACCCCTTAATGGTGCCAGATCAGTTTTTTTTTTTTATGCTAACTAAAAAAAACAGATCTGGCACTATTAACTTACATTGATTTTCATGCCGGATCCAGTTTGTTCAGTTTTGCATATCGGACAAAAAAACGGAAACTCATGCATCCTGAACAGTTTTGTAACTGGATCTAGATGAAATAGATGCATCCGGATATATTAAATGAAACAGAAACTCTTATTCAGGTTTTGAGATCCTCTGATGGATCTCAAAACTTGAATAAAAAAATGTTGATGTGAAAGTAGCCTAACAAAGCTAGAACCAGCCCTGTACATCACATGGATTTAGATATTCCCCCATTCATTGCTTCAATTGCTCTGCTAGATTCATTTCAAGCTGGCAGCTCATGGGGCATGTCCTGTCTGATGCAGCTGGTGGCAGTTAAAGGACGGAACTAAACATGTGCATCCACCTCAGTGAGATGGACAGAGGAACTATAAGAAGAGCAAACAGCAGGTGGCGCTATACAGATTCTATTGAAAAACTCAGTGGCTATGCTACATTTTTAATGACATGCAATTAAAAAAGTATTCAGTTTCAGGTGCTGGCTTAAAAAATGTAGAATATTTTTGTGGGATAACCACTATAAAATACATTTAAAAATATTTTTGAGCTGGACAACTAAGCTTATTCTAAACCATTAGACAAATTACAACAATGTGTCTGACGTCAATATGGTATTCATTGTCCTGTAAATGTACCTGTGCTTAGACTTCACAAATAAATCAGAACTGTATAAATAATTCAAATCCAAAATCTATTTGGAGTTTTCTAGTCTGCTTTTCAACCAACCCATGTTAATGATTTACAATACTTTTAATCTTGACATAAAAATCTGTCCCACAATCTGAAAAAGTGAAATGATACATTGTATAAATATTACAGGTAATCAGTCCAGGCCGTTGAGGGTTTTATTACTAGAGCCAAGTGAATGAATGTCTGTGTCATGCAATATAACTACAGTAACCGGCACACAAAATCATTTATCCCCATACAGTTTACAAGGTATTAGTCTAAACAAGGTCTAACACTAACTAAAATATTTAGAAAGCCCGATAGCAGACACTTTTGTGAGCTCCACTGAATAAACATGCAAATAGGGAAACAAGTCTACCCTTTCACCGTAGATAATTTATAGCTGGTAACGAATAGTCACTAATTGTAAGAATTTGGAAGCAAATTACAAAAGCATTGGTGTAAATATTCCCAGGCCGACCAGGTGTTTCCCATTTGACTGAATACCTAGGTTTACAAATCCTCACGTATATATTTGTACATAAAGTACAACAGATGTAGCAGAGCTAACTATGTCATTTGTTTCTTTACTGCATGGCCTTCATGGCTTTTTCTATGCTGTAAAAGTGTAATCAAAGGGCTTGACCTCTCCAGGAAGAAACAGGTTTGTTTGTTATCCTCAGCTGTTGTCTTTATCCATTGAATGAGAAACATCCAGTGAGTACGTTTTTTAAAAATAAATAGTTGTCTTAAACAAGGTATTCCAGTTGTAATGATTACAAGTATTTATTTAGAGAATTCATTGCTGAACAATTTTCTAATATACACCTATTTAAATGTATATTCTATTCATGTAGTAGCCTCTTCCTAAAAAAAAAAAATAATGTTGTTACTGTCCATTTTAGTCTGGTTAAATGCATCCACACAGAGCTGGATAGGACTAAACATGGAGTCAGTCATGTGACCTTCACAAGTAACATGTGACACATCTTTTAGTTAATTGTCCAGTTATCTAACAAGTGAATAGTAATGTACTGAGAAGCAGAACATATAGTATATTACTATCTGTAGCAGCATCTCATCAGGTCAGTCATTGTCTATGTAGATGCAGAGGTCTTTGTGTTATGTGTGTACGTGTGTATGTCTGTATGTCTGTCATGTGTGGGGCCGGAGCGCTGCTCCGGCTCCACACATGTATCAGCGTTAGCACGGATCCGTTGGCACCCTTTAGGTGCCGGATCCGTGCTAACGCTAGTGTGAAAGAGGCCTAAGTGAATAGTAATGTACTGAGAAGCAGAACATATAGTATATTACTATCTGTAGCAGCATCTCATCAGGTCAGTCATTGTCTATGTAGATGCAGAGGTCTTTATGTTATGTGTGTGTGTGTTTTTCTTTACACTAAACTTTAGTAACAACATGACTCACCTAGAAACAGGCAGCCATTTTACATCACCTAGAAACAGGCAGCCATTTTACATCACCTAGAGACAGGCCGACATATAAATAGAGACAGTTATGTATTTACTTTAATAGTCTCAATTAAATCACCTATTTAACCCCTTGAGGACAGAGCCCATTTTGGCCTTAATGTCTGGGCCAAATTTTTTAATTCTGACATGTGTCACTTTATGTGGTAATAACTTTGGAACGCTTTTACTTATCCAGGCCATTCTGAGATTGTTTTCTCGTGACACATTGTACTTCATAACAGTCATAAATTTGAGTCAATATATTTCACCCTTATTTATGAAAAAATCCCAAATTTACCAAAAATTCTGAAAAATTTGCAAATTTCCAAATTTCAATTTCTCTACTTTCAAAATACACCGTAATACCTCCAAAAATAGTTATTATTTTACATTCCCCATATGTCTACTTTATGTTGGCATCATTTTGTAAACGTCATTTTACTTTTTTAGGAAGTTAGGAGGCTTAGAAGTTTAGAAGCCATTTTTCAAATTTTCACCAAATTTTCCAAAACCATTTTTTTTAGCACCAATGCAGATATAAAGTGATTTTGAGGGGCTTACATAATGAAACCCACCATAAATGACCCCATTTTAGAAACTACACCCCTCAAATTATAAAAAAACTTCTGTTACAAACTTTGTTAACCCTTGAGGTGTTCCACAAGAATTAATGGAAAATGGAGGTGAAATTTCAAAATTTCACTTTTTTCGTAGATTATTCATGTTAACATTTTTTTTCTTGCAACACAGCAAGGGTTAACAGCAAACTAAACCTCAATATACATTCCTCTGATTCTGCAGTTTACAGAAATACCCCATATGTGGTGGTAAACGTCTCTATGGGTTTGTGGCAGTGGTCAGAAGGAAAGGAGCGCCATACGGATTTTGGAGGCAAAATTTGCTAGAATAGTTTTTAGGCACCATTTTGTAATTGAGAGACCCTGACGTACCCCTACAGTGGAAACCCTCATAAAGTGACCCCATTTTGGAAACTACACCCTTCAAAGAATATATTAAGGGGGGTACTGACCACTTTGACCCCCTAAGCATTTTACGGAATTTGGAAACACTTGGCTGTGAAAATGAACATTTTTTTTCTTCCAATAAAATGTTGCTTTAGCCCCAATTTTTTTTATTTGCATAAGGGGTAACAGGAGAAAAGCCCCCCCATAATTTGTTACCCATTTTCTCCTGAATACGGCAACACCCCATATGTTGTGGTAAACTGCTGTGGGGGCACATGGCAGGACTCAGAACAGAAGGAGCGCCATATGGATTTTACAACACAGATTTTGATGGAGTGGTTTGCGGGAGCCATTGATTTTTATTTTTTTGAGTTATTGTCTTATGTGGGGGCTCATTTTTTGCAGGATGAGACGAGGTTTTCATTAGTACCATTTTGGGGTAAATACGCCTTTTTGATCGCCTACTATTACACTTTTTGTGAGGGAAGAGGGGAAAAAATGGCTATTTTGGCATAGTTTTTTTTAAATTTTTTTTACAGAATTCGCCTGGGGGGCCATCTCATGTAATATTTTTATAGAGCAGGTTGTTACGGACGCAGCGATACCCAATATGTCCAACTTTTTTAATGTTGGAAAGTTTTACACATTAGATGCATTTTGAACAGAATAAAATATTTTTTTTTGTGTTGCCATTTTCAGAGAGCCATATTTTTTTCAGTTTTCAGGCGATTGTCTCAGGTAGGGTACAGTTTTTGCGGGACAAGATGACGGTTGAATTGATACCATTTTGGGGTAATTACGCCTTTTTGATCGCCTGCTATTACACTTTTTGTGAGGGAAGAGGGGAAAAAATGGCTATTTTGGCATAGTTTTTAAAAAAAATTTTTTACAGCATTCGCCTGGGGGGCCATCTCATGTAATATTTTTATAGAGCAGGTTGTTACGGACGCAGCGATACCCAATATGTCCAACTTTTTTATTGTTGGAAAGTTTTACACATTAGATGCATTTTGAACAGAATAAAATATTTTTTTTTGTGTTGCCATTTTCAGAGAGCCATATTTTTTTCAGTTTTCAGGCGATTGTCTCAGGTAGGGTACAGTTTTTGCGGGACAAGATGACGGTTGAATTGATACCATTTTGGGGTAATTACGCCTTTTTGATCGCCTGCTATTACACTTTTTGTGAGGGAAGAGGGGAAAAAATGGCTATTTTGGCATAGTTTTTAAAAAAATTTTTTACAGCATTCGCCTGGGGGGCCATCTCATGTAATATTTTTATAGAGCAGGTTGTTACGGACGCAGCGATACCCAATATGTCCAACTTTTTTATTGTTGGAAAGTTTTACACATTAGATGCATTTTGAACAGAATAAAATATTTTTTTTTGTGTTGCCATTTTCAGAGAGCCATATTTTTTTCAGTTTTCAGGCGATTGTCTCAGGTAGGGTACAGTTTTTGCGGGACAAGATGACGGTTGAATTGATACCATTTTGGGGTAAATACGCCTTTTTGATCGCCTGCTATTACACTTTTTGTGAGGGAAGAGGGAAAAAAATGGCTATTTTGGCATAGTTTTTTTTATTTTTTTTTTACAGCATTCGCCTGGGGGGCCATCTCATGTAATATTTTTATAGAGCGGGTTATTACGGATGTGGCGATACCTAACATGTTTATGTATTGTGTGTTTTTTTATTTTTAATCAATTTTTTTAACTTTTTTTTAACTTTTTTTTTTTTTTTTTCCACTTTCTTGACTCAGATCCACTTGGTTCTTCAAGAACCAGTGGGTCTGGTATTTTACAATACACTGCAGTACACTGTATAGTGTACTGCAGTGTATTTTCTTATAGCCTGTTCAAGCTCCTGCCTTTAGCAGGAGCTTGAACAGGCTTCCATGGCAAGCCAGACGAAAGCGTCTGGTTGCCATGGTAACCATCGGGACGCTGCCACAGCAGAGCAGCGTCCCGATGGAAGGGAGAGGGAGCTTCCTCCCTCTCATCTGCCCACACCATCGGCGCTGCCAGCGCACCGCAGCGCCGATGGGAGAGGAAGGGAGCGCTCCCTCCCTGTTAACCCCTTCCATACAGCGGTCCCTACGGACCGCGGCATGGAAGGGGTTAAACTGCTGACATCGGTGCTAGCACCGATGTCAGCAGTTTCAAGCAGAGTATCAGCTGTATGCTGATACTCTGCTTGCATACGCTCGGCCATCCTGAGAAATCATTGCGGGCGGCACTTGCGGCAGCCGCCCGCACATTGCAAATCTCCCCCCCGCCCGCCCACCCATCTGCCCACAGCCAATCAGGGGGGCGGGGGGGACACCCTGACCTCCCCCTAAATACTGACACTCGGCGGGGATTCGCTAGAATAGCGCTATCCCCGCCGAGTACCCCTTGCCTGCTGTGAATGGCTGGTCTGAATAGACCAGCCATACACAGCGATCGCCTTTATGGGGGGTGCACGGCACCCCCCGAGGCCTTAACTATGGGTGGCTGGGTGTCTTAAACAGCACCCATTACAGCATGTAACCCCCCCTGCACTGAGCAGGGGGGGTTTACATGCAGGGCGTACCGGTACGCCCTGTTGCACTAAGTACCTCGTGCCCAGGACGTACCGGTACGCCCATTGTCGCCAAGGGGTTAATTATCCCATGGATGTGTCCTGTGTGCTGACCCAGCACATGTATGTCATATAGCACTTGCTTACTGAATGTCAGAAATTACATGATGTGTAGGGTATTACATAACAGATACCATGTTTTAGTTAGGGCATGGATATATTACACAGGACTGATACATGGGCTATACCATTCTACTGCATATAGGGGGTCAACTGACTGGTATAAGAAAGGTATATAAGCAGAATTTTAAATACATGTATATTACAAAATTGTATGATTTCCTATTATATAAACAAATATATCTGGAATACCTCTTTAAATTGAGCACAGTAACCATTTAAGCACGAGATTACACTGTGCGGCTGGCAGGACACAGCCTATTGTTCACCACAGGTGGACGGGGCTTGAACTCGTACAGTCAGCCACATGGTCTCACCATTATAGACACAGCCAATTTTGTCCTCAAGGATCCTCCAAAACACAAAGGATTCTAGACTAGTGTTAATAGGTTATTTGAGGTAACTATTGTGGTCGTCATCATGGCAGCATACAAGGATTGGCGTGTTTTCTTCAATCAAGAGGGCCTCAACTGCCTCTACACAATCAAATGGATGAGGGGAGTATGTATTTTTTTAACCCTTGATTTACACCCTAATAGACTGAATGTGACTCTCAGATGCCGTGATCAGCATTCAATGACGAGGGGGGAGCGTGATCACCGGTCGCCCTTTTTTGTGCCTGCTCCATATAACGGAATACAATTCATTACTAAGTAATTTGTAATAAATCAAATTTTTGGTTGAAGTTCGGCAAAGTAGCCGAACCAAATTTTTGAAAACTTCGCTCATCTCTAGTCATCAATATCATGAAACCAGAATACACCTTTAAGACTATTGAAAATAAACTTTGAACAGAACTACAAAGCTGAGCTCCCCTTGCGACATCCATGAGTAAAGTCTGACAGCTCTGTATTGTATCAGTATAACGAGACGCAGGGGGGATTGGGTGGTTTCTTCAGGGATGCTAATCTGTCACTTCCAACACAAACCTCTGACAGGTTCACTGCACATTTCAGGAGAAAAGGAAACAAAATTTAAACCTCTAAATTGTGTTTAATAAACCAAAGAGTGCAGATGGGATTATACTTACAAAGTTAGTTCACCAGGAATGCATTTACTAGAAAAAAATTTTTTTGCGTTTTATTGGAAACCATATGTGTATGCAGATGTATGCATCATGTTACTTACATCATGTGTTGGACATTTCTCATGACTAAAATACAACATGAAAAATAAGTAAATGCACTTCACTAAATCACCCATCGTGAAAAAGTTGCATACTGTAGCTCCACCGTGTGATCTGTCTGGTGTAATGGGGCATTTCATCAAAATAGAATATACACAAGGAAATGTTGATTGAAGACCTGCTTAGCCTCATTGTATGCAAACAGTTGGACCAAAACATAGAGACCGCCCAGTCTGGAAGCAGGAATACATTCAATGATTTGAAAACAAATATGTGGCGGTGCCCCATTTCTGGCAATAATCTTGTATCAATAAAATTGTATTCTGCACTTTTTTTTATTACAGCTCATAAATTAAATTGGCAACTACTTTTTTTTTTTTACAAATAACCATAAAAAATAGGCAGGAAAATCAGCTTGGCAATCTTGCCTGCAAATAAGACTCCCCCCCCCCCCCCCAAAAAAAAAAAAAGAAAACTCTTCCTCTAGTGCCACCTGTTTTACGGTAACCAAAACAAGCTACAAATAAGTGTGTGGTGACCAAACAATTCTCGCCAAACAGCAGACACCACACAAAAAGTACAAATACATTCTTTCATGATGTCATATACACAGTCAGAAAAAAATATATAAATAATACTATACATAGAGCAGCTTAAAAAGCAGTTACATTCTGTGAGAAATGAGATCTCAACTGGACCCGGGGTCTGAACTATGCCCCTGCCCCTGTATCCAATATTATAATATGGGGCAATAGGATAATACCCTTAGAAATAAAACTAGCTATGCTGTAAAAAATGTATATGCTCCAAATCATTCCCAGCAGCTGCAGGGCACAACTTCATTGCATCAATAATAAAACACAAATCATGAAGGCCACCCTAAGTATCAAAAATCCAAAGTTCCCCCAGACCATAGCCAACACTATGAAGTATTTCTCAGGTGACATGTACTGGCTGTACATCATTTATCTAACCTGTTCACCATGACACACTTCCCTGGAGGAGCTCCCTCAGACAGGCTGTGTGGGAGGAGCAGCTGCAAAGTGAAAGTAACAATCCCAGCATGCACTGCAGCAAGCATGTCTAGAGAAGCAGTCACATGACCTCCTCGCCCACCTGTGTTCCCATAGAGACAAGAGCCCCTTAGATAATATCAATAACCCAGTTATCAGTGAATAACTGTTGCACAGACATAGCAATAGAAAGAACGCCCCAGTCCCAGTTTCATAAATTTGCTGTGGAGCCCAGTAATTTCTAGTTGTGCCACTGGATGTAAGCCAAAAACAAAATGAGGGGGGGAGTTATCATTTCCCTCGTTCTTAAAAAGTTGCAAACTATGGGACAAAGATTTATCAAAACTGGTGTAAAGGAAAACTGTCTTGGTTGCCCATAGCAACCAATCAGATTCCACCTTTCATTTTTCAAAGCTCCTTTGGAAAATTAGAGGTGGAATCTGATTGGTTGCTATGGGCAACTAAGCCAGTTTTCCTTTACAGCAGTTTTAATAAATCTCCCTCTATGTGTTTGCAAATTTTTAACTGCGCTTTTTTTTTTTTTTTTAAGGGCGTGACAATGACAGAGACAGGGCGTGACCAGTCACCCCAACAAATTTATGTTCATTTTCACCAGTTTTCTGACTCAAATGAAGCCAGAAATGTATGGCAGCTCTGAGCTTTTATAGATTTCTGTTTAGGTGCATGGACTGCACAAATCGATCTGCTGACATACAGAGGAGCCTCCTGTCTATCATCATACGACCTGCTCCCAGCTGACAGCCCATCAATCATCTATGAATATATGACTACCCTTCATCTGGGAAAAAAGGGAAAATGAGTGTAGTCAAATAGCTATATATAACGTACAGGGGGGTCACACGGCACTATATATAATGTACAGGGGGTCACACATCACTATATACAGTGTACAGGGGGTCACACATCATTATATATAATGTACAGGGGGTCACACATCTGTATATACAGTATAAATGGGGTCACTGTAGAGGGGTTCACAGATCTCTGTATGCAGTGCTGGGGTCAACTATTACTGTATACAGGGGGTCACACATCACTATATACAGTATAAAGTGGTGATCACATATCACTGTATTGGGGGCATCATATATCACTATATACAGTGTGCAGGAAGGAGAGGGCACATATTTACAGATGACATCAGTGACTGCTGCTGATATCACTGACCTCAGCCATACTGACAGCTCAGAAGGGGTTAAAGCTCCTGTCTGTGATAGGTCATGTCTATGATAAGATCACATTGCAGAGTGGTCATAGACAGGACATACACTAGGATTGCTCACACTTTGTTGTCCACAGCACCTTCCTGGTCTGCTACATCACTGCAGTCAGTGAGGTCCATCACAGCTTCTCCTCAGTCTCTCTTCCTCTTGCAAAGTTTCTTTATTTCAGCTTCTAACAAGTTTCTCTGCTAAGCCCCTTCAGACCTGTATAGTCAAGACTGCAGTCACAGCAGAAGGAAACTTCTCTGACACAAGCAGGGTGCCTTTAGGACCCAGGAGCAGCACACTCCTTCCATGGACTAGTGCACGTGCAGGCATGGACGAGACAGGCAGCTATGAGAGCAGGACTGAGGGGGCGTGGCTTCCAATAGCAAGGAAACCAGGCATATCTGCTGCAGAAGATATATTAGGAAGCTTATTGTCTCCCTGCTTTCTTTAGAGTTTTTAATAAGTGCTACAGGTAATAAGTGCAGGAAAGCACTAAACAGTATACAAGATAAAAGTATCAGAATACTATACAGCAAGCAACAAACCAGGTACAAAACAGACCCAGAGTCCAGAAGAGTCAGTGAACCCCGACATACTTTTTGCCTCGCTTCTTCCTGGAGGCGTGTCATAAACACCCTCTCTCCTCCTTTAAATACCCTGTAGCTTGTAGATAGAACTTCCCTCCTCATAATCTTAAATGTGGCTCACCTGTAAGCCTATAACAGACCACCAGGCAGGGCACATGCCCATGTGCATAGTATTTTCCAATATGGCAGCGTAATCTCGCGATACCAAACGTGATCTTGATGCGATCCCGTGACTGCAAATGCGACCACATGCAGTCACGTGACTGCAGATCACATGTTAGAACGAATGGTAACGCCCATACTTGCAACATAGCACTGATTGTGCTTATCCCAAAAAGGAAAGAGCTAGAATATCTCTGCTCATTTCTCACAGCATGTAACTGCTTTTTAAGCTGCTCAATGGATAGTATTATTTATATTTTTTTTTTCTGAGTGTATATGACATCATGAAATAAAGAATGTATTTGTACTTTTTGTGTGGTGTCTGTTTTACGGTAACTCAAACAAGTGGCACTAGAGGTATGGCTCTCTTTTTTTGGTGGGAGGGGGAGGAAAGAGAGCTAATTTGCATACAGTTTTTGCAGAGGAGCAATGCATAGCCCATAAGAATCCTTACGCCTACTGGGAATTCTCCACAAGGAGAAACAGTACCCCCCAATTGTGCTCGAGCACTTAACTGTCTGTCACCAAAAATGCCAGTGACTAAGGAAAAGTAAAGATCACCAAATTGTACTATTTTTGCTCATCTCAGACATTGATGACATACAGTATCTCTAAGATATGCCATCAATGTCAGATAGGTGCGGGTCCCAATACTGAAATCCACTCAGCCTCCAAAGTGAAGGAGGGCACACCGCGCATGTACAGCATGCTTCCCTTTCAATTCTATGGGAATTCCAAAAATAGCCCCATATACACAGCCATCTATCCATTCACTGCTATGGGGCTGCCTGCGCTCATCTATTTTGGTAACTTCCATAGTGGTAAATCAAGGATGGTCGCACTTGCGTGGTGCGCTCTTCTTTGGAGGTGCCTGTTCTGGTGATATGCGATCAATGTCTGAGATGGAAATACCACTTTAATGCTCCTGTCTGACTACACAGCCTATGCTGTGAGCATAGATTCTATTTGCACCTCAGGTCAAAAAACGCATCACAAAACTACAAAGGGAAAACTTCTTTGCCCAAGCATCCAGCCCATATTTCTTCTTTGGATGAATTAAAGAGGACCTTTCACGACTTTGAAAAAATGAAACTGCACTATGTACCTGATGCGTCCGACACTGATGCGAGCAGCATTGTTTTTTTTCCAAATGGTCCCCCGGTGGCTTCACACGGGCCCCCCGTTCTTCTGCCGGGCTTTATGCTAATTAGCAAGCATCGGAACAGGGAGGAGGAGACTCCCTGTTCCTCAATGGGCGTTGCTTCTGCCCTGCTGTGAGCGCTGTCCAATCAGAGCAGACCGCTCACAGCAGGGCCGAAGGAGTTCAACCCTGCTGTGAGCGATGCTCTCTGATCTAACATAGGCTGGTTGAGGTTCTGTACATGGAATATATGTATGTAGTGCAGTAAGTGTACTGTGTTATGTGTCACTTGTGCAGGGGGTGGGAGACTAGGGGCCCACCTTGCTCAGGGGCCCACCAGGGGATTCACCTGTACCCCTGTGGGCCAGTCCGAGCCTATGTGTACACATTATGTTCTCCAAGTGGTTAGTGAAGCAGACATATCACAATCATTTTAAAATCAAGGTAGTGAACGAAGTAGAAACTTGAAGTTGAAGATTTAAACTGAGCATGTGCGGCCTTCTCAGTGAGCAGTTCTAAGAAATAAGAAAAAAAATGGCTCAATAAAGATACATTTCACTGAATAACTGAGTCAGTTCTAGTAGATATACAAAATATTTAATGACATGCAACTGCTAAAGTATTCAGATCCAGGTGCTGGTTTTAAAGTTTAGAATATTTTTCGTGGGACAACCCCTTTAACTCAATCATACGAATTATATTACTGTTTCCCCCCCCTACAGATATCCCCACCGACTTTGAGGTAGAGGCCGCCTTACAGTGTTTTTGAACACAGCTCCATGCTGCCTCCCGCCTCATTCGCGGCCTACAGCTGGTGCATCAACAGCTGCAAGCCATGATGGCCACACGTTGCCAAAGGCCGGCGTAATTTTTATTTTCTTTAGTTTTTGTATTTTTTTTTTTTTTAAAGTTCAAAGTTGTTATTATTATTACTAAAAAAAATATTCTAAAACCTGTGTTTTCATTGTTTTTAAACCTTTAACCCCTTCCTGACATACTGTGAAGAAATATTGTTATGAAACATGTATTGACTTGTACGTAAAGCTCAAGTGCTTCCAAAAATTACACGGAACAGGCACTCCAATACAACGGGTATAAAGAAGGGCCTAATTCACATTGTGGAACAATTGTTCTTGTCGTGGGACTCATACACTCATAAAGTCTATGCACAAAGTGACAAGTCTGCCAAAAATTACAAGGAACAGGCACTCCAATACACCTTTTATTACACATAAAGGAGGGCATCAGACACACCTGTGAAAAATTAAGATTGATGGCCTGCTGGGGAGCTAACCGTTGAAAACATTATGGTTGAGGACCTGCTGGTTAGCAGACCCTTGAAAACATTATGGTTGAGGGCCTACATGAAAAAACAGTGTATCCAATACACCCTAAAAATGTTCAGCTGCTTTCCTGTGGTGGGGTAGCGAAGTCAGGGGCAATCCAGGCCTTGTTCATCTTGATAAGCGTCAACCTTAAAAAATAGAAATATCACACGCTAAAAATTTTGGTTAGAGAAGCTGTTTGCACCTGAGTAAACATTGAGTTTAGAGAGGCTGTTGGCCTTCCTTAAAAATTGTGGTTAGAGAGGCTGTTGGCCTTCCTTAAAAATTGTGGTTAGAGAGACTGTTTGCCCTGGGTAAAAATTGCATTTAGAGAGCCTGTTGGCCTTCCTTAAAAATTGTGGTTAGAGAGACCGTTTGCCCTCGGTAAAAATTGCATTTAGAGAGGCTGTTGGCCTTCCTTAAAAATTGTGGTTGGAGAGGCTGTTTGCCCTGGGTAAAAATTGCATTTAGAGAGCCTGTTGGCCTTCCTTAAAAATTGTGGTTAGAGAGGCTGTTTGCTCTGGGTAAAAACTGAGTTTAGAGAGGCTGTTGGCCTTCCTTAAAAATTGTGGTTAGAGAGGTTGTTGGCCTTCCTTAAAAATTGTGGTTATAGAGGCTGTTTGTCCTGGGTAAAAATTGCATTTAGAGAGCCTTTTGGCCTTCCTTAAAAATTGTGTCGTCAGCAACTGTGATAGAGGAGGAAGAGGCAGAGGAGTAGGAAGAGGAGGAGGATACAAGGGCTCTTATGGACTTCAGCTGCTATCCTGCGGTCGGGGAAGAGAAGTGGGGGGGATATCCACGACTTGTTCATCTTGATGAACGTCAGCCTGTCGGCGATGTCAGTCGACAGACAGGTCCGTTTGTCGATGATTATCCCCCCAGCAGCACTAAAGACCCTTTCCGACAGTAGTCATCTCCCCCCTGATACCCTCTAACAGCTGTTGAGCCATATGCCTCTTGTCGCCCAAGCTAAGCAGTTTCAGCACGGCCTGCTGACGCTTCCCCACCGCAGTGTTGCTGCGCATTGAGCTACTGACACTCATCAATGTGGCCATCAATACTCTTTTGGAGGAGGAGGAGGAGGGGGAGGCGAAGTTGGGGTGGTCGGGGGAAGAAGCGTAATGTTCTGGTAAAACAGACACTGAAGTTGGTCATGCAATTCTGGGTGTGGGTAGCACATGAGCAGGCCCACGGTCAGACTCGGTCCCAGCCTCCACCAGGTTCACCCAATGTGCCGTGAGGGAGATGTAGTGTCCCTGCCCACCGGTATTTGTCCACGTGTCTGTGGTTAGGTGGACTTCCCACAAACCGCGTTGCTGAGGGCACGGATGATGTTATCCGACACGTGGTGGTGTAGGGCGGGGATGGCAACGTGTGAAAAATAGTGGCGGCTGGGGACCGAGTAACGGGGGGCTGCCACCTCCATGAGATTGCGGAAAGCTTCAGTTTCCACAAGTCTATACGGCAACGTCTCCAGGCTTAGCAGTTTATTGATCTGCACGTTTAAGGCTTGTGCATGGTGGTGGACGGCTGTGTACTTGAGCTTGTGGTCAAAGGTCTGCTGTAGTGACAATTGAACACTGCGCTGGGACACATGAGTGGAGGCAGGGGAGGGATATGGAGTTGCAAGGGTCCTTGCAGGGCTGGAGGCTGGTGCGTCCCAGCCTGGGGCTACTAGGTCACTGACAGCATGTGACACAGGGGCTGAAGCCGCAGTGTTACCATCACCAGCTGACTGGAGTGCCAACCACTTAGTGGGGTGTTTCTTCTCCAAATGCTTGCGCATGCTACTTGTGGTCAGGTTCTTTCGGTTGACTCCCCTGCTAATCTTGGTGTGGCACAGTTTGCACACCGCTACCCGTCGATCGCCCTCTTCATCCCTAAAATACTCCCAAACTACAGAGTATCAAGCTTTGCGCACTGGAGCTTGACCCCTGGGAACACTTGGGGGAGTAGTAGCTCAGGCCCTGCTTCTCCCTCTGCCCAGCCCACTGCCTCTCCCAACCGGTTGTGGTGCTGATGTTGCCTCACACTTCCTGTGCCTGATCCACCCAAGTCGGATCTGTCCCCTCATCATCACCCAAGTCTTCCTCAGAGTCCCCATTCTCACTTACTTCCCTGCCAACTACCTCACTTCCTGACACCTATGTCTCGTCATCGTCCACTACCTCCTCAGATGCCACAGGTAAATCCCCACCCTCATCATCCGGAGACTGCACCAACTCTTGCGAATCAGGGCAGAGAATCTCCTCCGGTAGCACATCAGGGAAGGGTTCACTGTAGAGTTCCAGTGAGTAAGTCTCCACATGAGATTGGACCGTGGAGGATCCAGGCTGGGGAGAAGGAGGGCGAGGTGGAGGATGGACTGGCTGGAAGATGGGGTAGTGCACATATGGCTGGACACGCTCTCCGCCATCCATTTAAGCACATTCTCTTGCTCTTGGGGGTCGGTCAAAGGTGTACCCTGCGGCCCTGCAAGCTTTTTCAGAAAAGCAGGCATCTTGAATTGGCGTCTTTCTGCTCCCACAGCAGCAGGCACAGTGTCACCCCGCACACTACCACAGGCAGGACCTCTGCCCACCACACCAGTTCCACGCCGACGTCTCCCACCTCTACCCTTGCCCCTGGTGTTCTCCATTCTTCATATATATATATATATATATATATATATATATATATATATATATTCTATATATACGTCCTAACTATAGGATGTATGAAGTTAGCTTGCACACGTGTGCACAAAATGCTATTATGCACGCACAATAGCAGCACTGGAGGGTATTCTGTATCTGTAGGGTCAGACAATGACTCTACAGACTGCAGTATATTTCTGCTGGGCTGCTTGCAGAAATATGATTTGCACTTCTGTAGCTGGATTGTAGTCTTAAAAAAGACTTTTGGGTCACAAATGCAGTTCCCTGCCTAATAGAAACTAATATTCGCTTATTTCGAACGCTTTTGCTATCTCTATCACATGCACAGTCTTTCCTTCTCCTAAAACCACAAGCTGTGTGATCCGAGCCCCAGGAGTACGCATATATATATATATATATTCGTACGTCACCTGATGCAGGCAGCCAATCACTCCTTGACACGTAGAAAGGAAGTAGGTCATGGCAGGAGGTCCCCCAGGCTTCACTGCATTTTTAATGGCTAAGAAATAGGCGCTAAACATGCAGGGAGGAGTTGAAAAAAAAACACGAATTTCACACGCTATTCGCCCGAGTAACAAATACTTACGAGTACGCAAATATCCGTGCGGATAACGAATCTTGACAAGTATATTCGCTCATCTCTAATCATAATGTAAGAATCCAAGAAGAGAAACTTCGCTTCCCCTGGAAGACAAGTGAGTTGACCCAGGCAGTTGAAGCCAAAGATCAAGCAGCAGTTTCTCCTTGCTGTGCTCTCTCAATGTTGTGATTTATAGCTCTGGGACTTGGGTCTTTTAAAACTCCAGACAACACATCCATAGAAGTAAGACAAGAAGGCTCAATATGTAACTACCTCCACTTTGATGTATTCCACTGGTGAATGGGATTGCACCACCAGACAGCCTGAGCAATTATACACCCACCAATCAGTCATCACAGCTTGAAACAGACCACCAGACTTATTAGAGAGACATTCACTTGACACCAGAAGGAAATTACCTGACAGTTACTTCTTTGTAAAGGAGCGTTACTTAGCTGGATGTGTCCACAGATAATTGTTATGAAGGAAATACAGTGAAGAAGTAGAGGAACCAAAACCCCTCGAAGACAAAAATCAAAGACACAAGAGCCCCAGTGTGCACATAGATAACAAATATCTTTTCTATATACATTCACATGACAGAAGGTCTTTGTACATTCAGATGAAAGAATGTGATACATTGTATGTACAGTAATGTCCACAGTTCTAGGGTTATGAAAGTATAGCCCATTTATCATTATCTGTACTACATATGGCTAGGTTTTGCATGCTGATACATTTCAGTAGGAGTTTGAAGAAAAGCAGCATTTCCTCCTAAATGATCATTACCCTGTATCAGCTATCTGTGTATGAAAGCAACAGAAGTTAGGCAAAGGCAAACAGAATATTACAAAGAACCTCAATTTCTATAAATTAAGACTTTACTGGAGTTTATGTTCCTCTCCCTACAAATTAGGCCCCATTCATGCGACCGCATGTATTCTATGATCCGTATAAAAACGGAACGGAAGACATACGGAAAGTCTTCCGTAGTGTTCCGCATTTTTGCGGACCCATTGACTTTAATGGGGCTACGGACGTGATTTTGCGGCCAAGTATAGGACATGTTATATTTTTTTTGCGGGAGAACTTCCGTAATATATGGATGTGGAATGCACACGGTGTGCATTCCGCATTTTTTTTTCTCCTGTGGAAAAATGAATGGGTCGTATGGTTCCGCATCTTATCCAGAAAAATGCGGATAAGATGCGGAAATGTACATACGGTCGTGTGAATGGGGCCTTATACATACAGAGGACTAGAAAACAGAAACATGGGTTGCTGTACTTTCAAAAACAGAGTGCCCCCACCCACTATGTGCTGGTATCTTCTTATGTGACAGAGGTGCCTTTGAACCAGTGCCAGGTGAGACTGCTACCTCTGTACCCGCTAAAGCCACATGAAAGCTGTATGCAGTGCCCCCAGTGTTTAGGAGGTAAAAAAAAAATTCTCACCACTAACGTTGTAACTGCTGGTTTAACAAGACTAATGGACCTCTTTTGACCCTGCAAAGGTACTGTATTGTTATTGCGATAACCAGGGGCAGATTGGCCATAGACCTTACAGGGAAATTTCCCGGTGGGCCAATGCTCAGGGGGCAGAAAATACATCCCCAGTGGAAGTTTTTGGGGATGTATTTTGTGCTGCTAGCAGTATTTTGTGATGGACTGTGGTATTTGGCTCTGTTGGGGTGGTATAATGTGCCACAATGTGGTATTGCTGGCCCTGTCTTCCATCACTTTGGACCCAACTACAAAACGGGGCCCCTTTTAGTATTTTTTCCACAGCCACTTTAAGTTCCCAGTCTGCCCCTGGTAATAACTATTGTTGAACTGGTAACTACTGACCTCCCTACATATCAGTTCTCCACTGAGAGGACCCTTCATACAGCATCCTACATTTCTCATTTGTGAATATGTCTTGGGGCTAAAATAGATTGGAATGCAAATAAAGTGCAGTGAAACCTGACTTTTCTGGTTTTACTGAAGGTGCTTGTCTCTTGGGAGAGAAAACTTCTAGGACTTTCACATTATTTTATTAGACATATGGAGAAATACACATAAGTATAAACTTACTTCATGCCATATATAATTAGCATGTAGATTAAAAAAGATTGTGGCACAAAAAAAAGGATCTTTTAATTACAACCTTGCCTGAAGGCTTTAAATGAAATGAGATTTCCATTTTTCTTTCTCTGCTCCTCTTCATGTCATACAGATCATTAATTATTGCCATGTACATATTGCTGAAGCTATACATGCTCACCAGGGGAAATCTGCTCCATTGGTTGGAATACTTATCATTTGTGCTCAGTCATTAATAATAAAAGTAATTTACCAAAGAAGAATAAATAGCAAAGAGAAGCATTCAAAGCAGAATTAGCCAGCTGTTCCGTTCCGCAAAATACGTAATGCACATAGATTTCATCCGTATTTTTTGCGGATCCGTTTTTGCGGACTGCAAAAGACATACGGTCATGTGAACAAGCCCTTAATCTGTTATTTTGGTAATATAGTTAGTGTGCCTCAGTATTGAAAGCAGGTGTCATATATTGCCGTGTGCATCACTGTGCAGTGCATCAACATTTATAGCTAATCCCTTCTCTTAGCTGTGCCATTACATTAATTCCATATTACAGACATGTGTAACTTACTGCAGTGGAGGGAAATTTATCATAGCTAATCCGTTCTGTTAGCTGTAGTGTTATGTTAAGTCCGTATAATGGACAGGTGTAATTTATCACCCTGTATATAACTGTGCAGTGGAGCGAAAGTTATCATAGTTAATCACTTGCCTGGGCCCTCCAAAGTAATGGGCAGTGGCAAAAATGTTGCTGTAGTCGGCACAAGTAGCAGCAGAAGGGGGGATGGTAGCACCCGCAGGTACAGGACGGAGCTGCCACTGTCGTGTTTTGACTAACAATATAGCTTTACTGGAATGTTTGACTTGCTCTTCAACATCATCTCAGTTGACAACAGATACACACAGCTAGGAATCGGAGGTTTCCTCTGACACAACGCTTAGTTGGCATGGCCCAGGAACTGCCTCTGTGCCCTCACCTGTCCTGAACCTACCTCTTGCTTTTGCTGCTCCTTCTGCTAGCCAAGTATTGATAGCTGCTGGCTCTGTTCTGCTTTTTAGTGCCAATGAGCTTTGTGAGGACACTCAGCAGTTACAGGCCAACCAAGACTTGGAGGAGAAGTCCACTGCAGACTGCTGTGGTCACCCATGATCCGAGATCCCCTGGATTACTGGGCATGCAAACTTGAAGTGTAGCCACAACTGGCCCAGCTTGCCATGGGCATAATTTGCTGCCCGGGTGTTCAGTGAGGTGGGGGGCATAGTTACCCCGAAGAGAATTCGCCTTTCCTTCCAAAATGTTGAAAGACTAACCTACATAATAATGAATCAGGCGTGGATCAACCAGGATTTCCAGGCACTGTCTGATGCAATAGAATAAATCATTCTGCCACTAACAATCATACTGCAATGTGCTACTGCACTGGAATATTGTGTAAAATTGGTAGCCACATGCTGCTGCCACCATTCTGATGCTGCCCAACCTGCTGCCTCTACTGCCATTTGTACAAAGGGGCTTCTTAGGCTACTGATATGGACATGTTACATTTTTTCAAGGATATGCATAACACGGGCCCTTGTTATTACACTGCTGTTGTTGGGTTCTGCTGCTACTGTAATCTGCCACCTTCTTGTGCTGTATGCCACTGCTGCTGTCTCCCTTCCCCTCTGTCATATGGCCACTATTCTCACTGCTACTGCCACTGCTGCTGACCCCCCTCCCCACCTTGTTATTAGGCCACTATTGTCCCTGTTTGGCCATGTTGACATCATTGTTCATTTTTCCATTCTTCTGATATGGCAGAAGAACAGAAAAAAAGGATCCTGTATTTTGAGCATCAGTAAGGCCTCTTTCACACGGTCAGCATTTGGTCAATATTTTATCTGTATTTGTAAGCCAAAAGATGTAAGAGGCCAAAATGCAAAATGAAAATTGAACATAAGGCCTCTTTCACATGGTCAGTATTTGGTCAGTATTTGATCAATATTTGTAAGCCAAAAGCAGTGGGTCCAAAACACAGAAAATATGCAAATATTTCCATTACATTTTATCTCTGTTTTGGACCCACTCCTGTTTTTGGCTTACAAATACTGATCAAATACCGATGAAAAATACTGACCAAATACTGACCGTGCGATTGAGGCCCTTAAAGTCCTGCATGCAGGACTTTTTTCTGTGTTAAAAAACGATTTCAGATGTTACAGATGTTAGTGGGCAAAACAAATGCAAATTGAACATAAGGCCTCTTTCACATGGTTAGTATTTGTTCATTATTTGATCAAAATTTGTAAGCCAAAAGCAGTGGGTCCAAAACACAGAAGAGATGCAAATATTTCCATTACATTTTATCTCTGTTTTGGACCAACTCCAGTTTTTGGCTTCCAAATACTGATCAAATATGCAAATACTGAGCGTGTGATAGAGGCCTTACAGATGCTCAAAATACAGGATCTGTTTTTGTTTATTATTGGGGGGAGGTTTTCCCCCCAGATCAGAAAAACGGAAAAATAAATGGTGATGTGAACAAAGCCTTACTGCCACTGCTGCTGCTGCCACCATCCCCACTCTGTCATGGGACCACTACTGCCACTGCTGTTGCTACCACCCTCCCAACTCTGTCATGGGGCCACTACTGTCACTGCTACTGCTGTCCCCCTTCCCCACGCTGTAATGGGGCCTCTACTTATATTGGTGCACTGCACAGTTAAGTCCATGGCGATAAATTAGACCTGACGGTAACAGTGACCTGTAATACTGAACAGTAAATATACAGCTAACAGAATGGATTAAAAAGTATTTGTTTGGACTGCCACAACATGGATTTAGGGATCATTCAGACGACCATATGAATGAGTCTGCATCCGTTCCGCACTCGTAGACAAGAATAGGCATTTTCTATTATGGTTGCGGCCATGTGCGGCCGGTATCCGTGTTTTGGGGAGCTGAAAATTGCGGATCCACAAAGCACTACAGCTGTCTGAATGAGCCCTAAAAGAATCGTTTTTCACCACTACTTTATCGGCACTGCCTCGGTTTCTTTATTTTGTTCCACTAAGGAGACATTTAGACACAGCTTCTGCAGGTGCGTGCACCGTTCTTTTTGCTTTACTGACGGGTGCTGTATGCTTTTCTTTTTGTTTAACAGAAGGGATTAGTTATGAATCTTGGTACATACTGTTAATGCCACTGCTGCTGACTACTTGAATCTTGGTGCACTGCACAGTTAAGTCCATAATAATAAATTAGACCTGACGGTAACATTGACCTGTAATACTGATATACAGTAAATATACAGCTAACGGAAGGGATCAGCTGTGAATCTTTGTGCACTGCACAGTTAAATCCCAGGTAATAAAGTAGACCTGACGGTAACATTGACCTATAGTATTGATGCACAGTAAATATACAGCTAATGGAAGGGATTAACTATGAATCTTGGTGTACTGCACACTGATGTACATGGCGATACACTCTCCCTACAGTCTCCCTGCTACCTCACTGCAGTTTAACTTCCAAGCCACACTAAGATTGGGCCACCAAGTGGGAAGAATATGATGAGGCAGATTGGGCTGGGTATACCAGATTTATAGCAATTTGTGATGAATTCATTCAGATAAATCAAATTTCTTGCGAACTTTGGCAAAGCTGCTGAATTGAAATTTTTAAAACTTCGCTCATTTCTAATTATACCCCAATGGTTTATATGTAATTTTATATTCCAGTAAATAGTAACTTGCATCTGGATGCCTTGCAGACCAGTAGAGAGTTGTGTTATTACTGTGCTGGCACTACGATTTGGTCTTCTTCATGGCCACTACAGTTCCTTACAGCTGCAAGGGGATCCACTGAGTGGAAATTACTACTTGGAACAACTCAGGGCAACACTTGTATCACTAGTTGAATTAGAAACACTGGATTATCATGAGTTCATGACTAGGTTTGGTTTTGGAGTTGTGGGCATAAAAGGGAGAGGGTATAGACCAGAAATACTTTTTGAGGCATACACATTAATGACTGAAGTTCCCCTGCTATTTATATTATTCTATTATCAAATTTAACTCGGAAAATTAATATATTCACTTTTTTGCCCCAGAACTGTGCTGCCTAATTCACATGCCCAGCTTGCCTTTGCCATGTGGTAAAAAATTACCCATTTTTCCATGTCATTTTTTTTTTCAGTGAACTACAAAGTTTAAAAATAATAGTCAAGGAGCAGTAATAGCCAGTTGTCATAATATATCAATTAGGGGTCATGCACACAAACATATTTTTTGTCCGTGTCCGTTCTGTTTTTTTTCGGCCCATATGCGGAACCATTCACTTTGATGGGTCCGCAAAAAACGGAAATTACTCTGTGTGCATTCCATTTCTGTATGTCTGCATGGCCATTCCACAAAAAAGATAGAACATGTCCTATTCTTATCCGGACATAGATAGGTATTATTACAATGGATCCACAAAAAAATGGATGCAATACAGATGTCATATGGACACCATCTGTATTTTTTGCGGATCCATGTTTTGAGGACCGCAAAAAACATACGGTCGTGTACATGAGCCCTTAATCTGTAGCCTGAGGCACAATAGCGAAATGATTCACACAAGGTTTACAATGATTGAAAGCATTAAAGGAAACGTGTCACCAAAAATGTTATCTACTAGTTAAAACCAGATAGTAATGCATATCCTTTTTTCTAATCTGATTTTCTGATTACAGATTTTTTTATTCTGTTCTCATAATTATGTGGAGCAGTTTTTTACCTGAAGAAGGGGAAGTGTTCCCTGAAATGCCTAGTGATTCTACAATAAATATTTGAAGAATTTTGTTTGCTCTGGGTTGGTTCCTTGCACCAAGGGAAGTTATCTTCTTTAACTGCTCATGATTATGTGGGCAGCCATCTTGCCTGAGCTGTTCTGAACAGCATTTGTAAAGCATTAAAAAATTGTTTGACAGCAGCCCCATGGACCATAGTCACAATGGACTGAAGGGGGTCTCATTGACTTCTATGGTAGAGTTTTGTAGGCATGCTCTGTGACCTGTGCAGAGGTCATTGTACGGAGTAAGAATAGATAAGCTCTGACAATCATCTATTGTCAATTGAGTATCCTGTCTTATCTATACACAGAGATGATATCTCCTTACAATTACAGGCAGATTTAGAATAATATATAACTGCAATGAAGTGATCTGTACAAACCAAGAAACTGCAGGATTTTATGATTTTAGTTTTGTTAAATTTGTTAAACCTAAAAACGTTATTTAAAAAAACGTTTTCTGATGATACATTCCCTTTAGGCAACTTATTATCATATGGCTTGTGCTTGTTGAATATATTGTTTCACTTGAATATAATTACATTTTAGTTATAAAAATACAGTTTTATATAAAATAAATGTACGGGTGTGAAATCTATGACCAAGTCTGAATTAGATGTATCAAGCTTAATACTATTTTGAAATAAAGGAGGGACTTTATCAAGTCCTGAACGCCACAATCCTGGCTAAAAGTCACCATATAGGGCCTTTACAACGTTTTGGGCTTATTTGGGCAAAAATTTGCGACTTTTTGCATTATTACACCACTCAATGTAGTTTTGAAAAGTGGGTGGGAAACTGGATATTGTTAGCCATGTTAATTGAACAAAAACAATAGGCAACATTTACTGTTGTGGCAGTGCCTGTATTCTGCCCAATTGTGCACCAAAGTCTGGAGTATTTTCTGGCCTAAGATTTGACATCGTGTTGTAGACATAGTTGTGAAGCAAATGAGCCAAAATTAATAATTCAATAGTGTATATTGTAGGTTGAGGAAGCATTGTGCAGTGGGAAAAGACTGTGACATGACAGCACAAAGGCATGGCTTAAAATGCAACAATGAACAACAAAATTTGCCAAAATTTTGGCACAAAATTCTGTCACAAAAATCCAACCAATAGGTGTTGTCTAACCATGCACCCAATTTATCATTCAGCGAGAGTCACTGCGATAAAATTTGGCGCCCACTTGTACTGCCTATCTAAGTTTATACTGTCTACATTTTTGACATGATTAGTAAATTTACACTGAAATGCTTTTCTTCCACAAAAACGTTTTTGATATCTGCTTTTTTAAAGACAAGAGTTTTGAATATAGGAATAGTGAAATAAAAGAATAGTGGTTGGGTAGGGCACACAATGACTGTATATGACCAGATTCAGATTAAGGAGGTAAAATTACAGAGAGTTACATTTATTGTGAATCAAGCATATAATACTATAATCATTAGAATTAGCTTTAATAATATTACATAATTTCCATTTACAGGATCTGTGATTACCAAACTGCAGTTGGAAGTTTTTTAAAGACATGAAGGGACAGGTTTTATTGTTGAGACATAGCCAAAGGTGAACAAATTCATGTGTTGTAATGTAATGGGAATATTTTAAAGGGAATATATTGTCAGAAAATGGCCTTTTTTAAATCACATTTTTAGGTTTAACACATGTCTAAAGAAAATTTGATGATGTTCTTTTTAATTTTCCATTTAAATATCTATGTAAAAAAAAAACATAAAATCCTGCGGTTTTGGCACTGGCCACTATGCCTAATAATTGGTGCCACTTCTTGGTTTGTACAGATCACTTTACTGCAGTTAACTCATTCTAATCTTGCCTATAATTATATCACCTTTGTGTATAGATAAGACAGGATCAACCATTCACAGTAGGTGATTGTCAAATCATCTATTCGTTCCTTGTACAATGACCACTGCACAGGTCACAGAGCATGCCTAGAAAACTCTCCCATAGACGTCAATGAGGTCCCCTCCTGTCTATTGTGTCTATGGCCCATGAGGCCGCCATAAAGCTATTTTTTAAAATTCTTTCTAAATTCTGTTAAGAAAAGCTCAAGCAAAATGGCCATCCCCATAATCATGTTCAGAAAACAGAATAAAAAAAAATCTGTAACCAGAAAATAAAATCAGATTAGAAAAAAAAACAGATATGTTACTATCTGGTTTTAACTGGCAGAAAACATTTTTGGTGACACATTTCCTTTAACAGTGTTGTACACATCAGTAACAGTATGGCCTCCACTTTCTCCAATTGGTGTAATTGAGACAACTATCTAGTTATTATCAGTCTGTAACCCCATTTGTGTGAACAGGGTGCATCAAAAGTTCAAAATACTGTAGTTGATCATTACAAACCAAGGGATTTCAAATAGGCAATAGAACAATTATGCATTTTGGTTGAAGCTTATTTGATGAAATGAAAATTTATTGTAGTTTGAAGAAAAACAAATTTTTATAACATGAAATAAATTGTTTATAACAATATTAATACATTGCAATACAAATTTTGAAAAAAAACATTATACATTTAAAAATTATACAATTATACAATGAACTACTATAGTAAAAACAATTCACCACAAAAAGTGCACAAAGGGTGCCACCACAAACATAACCATCATAAAAATAAGATTTTATGTACATTTAACAGGGTCAAACATTATCTATTTGCACAAATTGACAAGGTCATTGTGGAAACAAGGCAAAGCACCTCAACTATTCATAAAAACATAGCAACTTGGGTGCAGAAAAATGGCAGCAGGTGTTCTAGACTGATAAGTCTACATTTGAAATATCTAGTTATAAGAGAAGGCAGTTTGTTTTTCAAAGGACTGGAGAGTGGTACAATAACGTCTGAAGACAACAATGATGCATGGTGGAGGTTTCTTTTGGCGCTGTATTTCAGTAAAAAGAGTTGGGGATTTGGTCAGGATTAGCAGTGTTCTGAATGTTGAGAAATACAGAAAGTTCATGCAGTACCATCAGAGAGCCGTATGATTGGCCCTAAATTTATTTTGCAGCATGACAACAACCCAAAATATTACGCCAATATAATTAAGTACTCTCGGTGTAAAGAAAAGCAAGGAATTCTGGAAATGATGGTATGCCAACCACATCCTGTCAATATCATCAAGTCTGTCTGAGATTATATGAAGAACAGATGAATTTGAGCAAGCCTGCATCCACAGAACCTCCGTGCTGAGTTTCTTCAAAAACTGTGTAAGGGTCATTCCATACCAAGTGATCCAAATATGAATATTTTTTTTACCTGACGTCTTTAGATTTTTTAAATTTTTTTTATGAAGTACAACTTTAGTTAATTACAAGTTAAAAGTTTTGAATTTTTTTCATCAGTTAATTTTTTACAGACTTCTAAAGTTTTGAAAAAGTGTGAACTTTGGCCTTGTATGGCTTTACATTTTATATCATATCTCGGGCTAGAATTGAGATAAAGAGGTGGGAGAGGAATCATTTTTCTCAGAACGGTACTGGCTTTCATTTGATATGTCACAAGACTATGTTTCATTATATTTTGGAGAAATCAAATTCAAAATTTTGATGCGCAATTGTGAAAAAAAAACGTATGTTTTAAAATTGTGAAAAAATGCATGTGTGGTTCTTGTGTTCTTGGTTATATTTGTACAGGGATTCAACTTGGGATCAATTTTTTTAAAACAAATTTTTTAAGCCTTGAATCATCTGATTTTATGTTCGTGTGAGTTTCTTCCTTTTTTCTTTTCAAATTACAACTTATTGAATTCAACATTTATATGCAACAATAAGGAAACACAAAAAACAAATACCGTAAGTGCAAGAATAAATACATCTTAATCATCATAACACAACTTACTCAGCATTTTTGAACCTGAATGCATTGAACAAACCAAAAGTAAAAAGGTGATCATATCCTCAAGTGTGATTTTCTGAATACAGTCTCATCCAATTATATGTTAAAAACAACATTAAAAATACCAATATTTTTGATAAAAATTTATATATGTAACAATTTTTTTTATTATATCACTAAACATGTCATTTATGAAGTGTTTAAGAAGAATAGTACAGTACTTAGTTAAAGGGAATCTGTCGGCTCTGAAACACCCTCCAAACTAGAGTAAGTGGTGTATAGTGTAAGTGACGTTAAGTCTGGTTATGTAATTTTTATCTTCATACTCACTTCCATTCTGACGCTGTGCTCCCACAAACTTGCAGTAAAATACACTCAGTGGACTCCGGTGCTCACTCACATAATGGAGAGGACTCATAGAAGAGTCCTGTCTATGCATTTTACTGCTGGTTTGTGGGAGCACAGCATCGGAATGGAAGGGAGTATGAAGATAAAACTTACATATTCGGATTCGGCATCACTTACACTATACATCTCTTACTCTAGTTCAGGGGGTGTTTCAGAGATGACAGGTTCCCTTTAAATCCTCGTTCTATAAAATATGAACTAATCAAACAATTAATAGTACGCTTTTAAACAGGCCTTTTATCATCAATTTGTCCCTTCTAGTGGGTGAAATGTAATCTTGTCCATAAGCGCTTACTAGCAATGGCTATTTCCTTTTGGGTCAAAAAGTATGTAGGGCCTGTCATGGTGTTCGGCTCCACCTGAGTTAATATCTGATTTTTGTTAACTTTTAAAATGTCTGGTTTTCTTGGATACATGAAGAATGGCCCTGGACCAGAAGGATGCAAAAAAGTCAATTCTACTTCTTCATTTTCACAATCTTGGGAGAGTACAGTAGGCAACCACCAGTGCCAATCATATTCACAGGTCACATAACCAGTTATGTCATCCATTGCCAATCTTGTGCCGCCTTCTACCACTTCATGGACTTCACTGTCATTGCTGAATGAAAAAATCCTTGTTTTTATTTCTGTTTTACTACATGGAATAAAAGTGTGGTATTGCTGAGTCCCTTTGATGGGTTCTGCTTCCTGTAACCGATGTTTTAACAAACTCTCCTCCTCTTCGTAGTCCTGGTTTGTACAATACATGAACAGGATGTAAAGAATATTTAAAAAGTTGCATGGGTGTTAAGATTTGGTCTGAATATGGCCTCTGGAGGCTAGCTCGAGCTGCAAGGCGTTTCACGGTGCCTCCTAAACCATCACATACACCTTTGCCATGAGCAGTGGCAAAAAAGTGCCATTCAGCTTCCATTCCAAAATCACTGTCTACCCCATTCTCAGGTTGAGCCCTAACAAAGCTTTCTCCTCTGTCGTCTCCTGCTTCTAAGCTGTAACATGATAAAATAATACAGTAATATCTATAAATCATGGATTATTTGGTAAATATAGACCCCACACTTTTAGACCACAGGCTGAACAGATCTAAATTCAAGATTTTCGAATTGACACTGTAATAGTTATATTTTTAAATATGATTCCATCACGATCCCAACTTGAATTTTGGTACAGATGTGGCTAGGAGCATAGCAGGCACATGTGCATTTTTGGAAATTTTTAAATTAAAAGTTTTTTTTTGGAAATGTGTTTTAAAATTTTGCGTTTGCGTTCACATGGGTAAAATATTAACAAAGATACTCTTGTGAGATATCTGGTGAAAGCCTGTACAGTTCTGAGTATAATGGTGTTTATTTTGTTTTTCTATCTTTTTTCTAGCCTGAGTTATGAGGAGAAATGTAAAGGCAGGCAGCACCAAAATTCGCACTTTTTCCGAACTTTGAAAATCAATTAAAAAAATATATATATCTAGAATTTTTGCATTCTCTGACACACTATTACCAAATAACAAAATCTCAAAAGAATTAAAAATATAGAGGTAAAAATCATTGGTTCACTTGACGTGGAATGACCCGTAAGCGTACCTAGAAGAACTGATGTGGTTTTGAAGGCAAAGGGCAGTGACAAATATTTGCACAGTACTGTGTATTTATACACGCTCCCCCAAAAATTCTTAAAATTAATTAATTATATGTGCACTGAAATTGTGGCATTGAAAAAAACAACTATTTCCACAAAAAAAAAGCTGTTGAACAGTTATCTTGACAGAAATTAAAAAGGTATAGCTCTCGGAATTGGACGCTGAAAAACTAAACAAAATATCCATGTCCTCAATTGAAAAACTTCACAGCTCATCAGATTCCACAGGGATCAAATTCCAAGGAGTTTGTATGCTCTCTTCTTGTTGGTGTAGATTTTCTCTGTGCACCTCAGTTTCCAAAGACATAATGATAGGTTAATCCACTTCTTATAAAAATTAACTCTAGTGTATGTGTTTGTGTGTGTGTGTGAGATAGAAAATAAAATTAGAGTGTGATCTAAATATTCTGCAGCATTTGGCATTGTCGTGTTAACAAATCAAATTTATATGTAATGTATATAGAGTATTTGGCAAATGAAAATCTGGTTACAAAACTCTGTGTACTCATTCTTTGGCATAAAACAACATATAAAATTTTGAAGCTGAGTAGGGAATTGAATTAATTTAGCAAGATTCAGCCTATTCTCTCCAACATTGTAATCCAAAAACTATATCATCAAGAATCAAAATGCCCTGAGCTATAGTGAAATGTGATCTGCTCTGCAGCTGGACTGCCTCTATATAAAAGACCTATTTCTACAACCCCCCTGTCCATCTACCGTGTTTTATATGTATTGTGTCTTAGTTTTATATTAAACAAAAAATGAATTGTGTAGAATAAAATGGACCTAGTTATGGATGCTGGAAAAATGTTAGATAATAGGCTCAGTGATTTATTAAATTAGCCAGTACTCTAGAGTCAGTTTTGAGGTTGCATGACTGTTGCAGATGTGGGAAACCACAAATAAGGAGAATGTAGCAAGCTATAGAGCTGGATGTACTGAGCAATTTATCAATTCATAGATCAAACATTAAACTCATTGTGGTCTATTGCACTGGGCTGCCACAGCCATTATCTACGTGGGGAGTTTATCTTAACTGCTTCCTTGCTGTTCATATTTTTAGTGCACTCCACTAGAGTAATGTGTGGCATCACATTTATAAATAAATAAATAAATAATACTACAATACGAAAATATGTAAAGGGCCAGTTTCCTATATTGATAACCTATCCTCAGGATACGTCATCAATATCAGATTGACTAGGGTCCGACCACCGCCAATCAGCTATTTGAAGAGAATGCAGTGGTGGTGCAAGCACCACCTTCTCTTCTCTGTTTACCTGATAGCTGTTGACATTGTAGCAGCGAACAGGTGTAACTGCAGCTCCACACACTGTCTACCCCTTCCCAATGAATTAAATGGGGACAGAGAAGTTGTGATTACAACTGCTTGTCACTATGATGTTGACGGCGAACAGGTAAACAGTGAAGAAAACACAGCACTCGCACCAACGCTAAGTTCTCTTCCAACAGCTGAGCCGGGAGTTGGACCCCTGCTGATCTGAAATGGGAAACGGAATAATCCCTATAACATATCTAACTAAATAATGTTTTTCTTTATGCTTTTATGTTAATGTGTTTCTTCTCTAGATTTTTCCATCTTCTTACAACAGCAGCATCACAGCTCCGTCAGACAATGTTGGACCACTGCTGTACAAACATCTTATGTTGTAAGTAAAATAATACACACTATACAAAAAGCAAAGAACTTGACCATTACTGCACAGGCGATTAACTCTATCTCTATTATAAATATTAGTTGTAAAGAGCCTCAAACAGCCATTGAGAAATGTAGCAATAGACAAAGACAAGGTGAGATGCTGTATTCCAGATGTGTTATTACTGTACCTCTGTAATGTACCTTCAGAACCTGCACTAACTTGCAATCTTAATGCCTTGGATGAAATTTCACTAAACGAACCCCCAGGCACTAACATACAGTTTGGAAGGATTAAGTTATTACATGTATAATGTCAACAAACTCATCTTTGCTGGTTGCATGCACATTAATAAGCAGACAAATCTGCATAGACACGTGAGTTTATGGAGACCTGTTAAATCTCAGTTTAACGATTTGTCCCTGGAACACCTCTTACAGATTAGTACATAAATACAGAATATACGGTATCTAAAAGTGTTCAAACATTCGATTAGGACACTTTGTCAAAATTTACCCAAAATTTTTATTTGATCCAAATTTATTCGTGATGAAGCGTGTTAAAGATCAGCTATTTCCCAGCTGCAGAGATCCTTTATATCGGTGTACAACACTGTGCATTGCAGAAACATGCATAGGTAGTCCACTGTGGTAGTGAAACAGTTACTGTGGCGTCACTCATAGAATCACTTCACACTTCACTTATTTGGGCAGTTATGGGGCCAAACAGATCAATGTTAGCATCAGGTATAAAGAACCATGCAGTGGCCCAAGATTCTACTATAGAGTTAAAGAGCACACTTCTTTTACACAGTCAGATGATTCCACATGGATTTCTACAGAACCTGTTCTGAGGGTGTCAGCAGTAAGTTTGTGTTGACATCACCGTTTATGTTTCCCTTCTTCTCATCCATCACAAGAACAACCCCCTAAAAAAAACTGATACTGTCTTTTGAGCGTCCGCCTTCACATGGTCAGCATTTGGTCTGTAATCCATCAGTATTGCTAAGGCCCAGTAGTGCAGGAAATCTTGGATCTGGGGTGGCAAGATGAAGTCCAAGTATGCCTCCACCTGCTGGTTCACGTTCTGCTCCATATCCTGCTGCTGCTGTTTCTGAGTGGTTTCTTCAGTAAGCGGGTGAAGAAGAGTGCTCATTAGAGACTCCAGACTTAAGTTGCTGCTAATTGAGCTGGTGCTGCACTTGCCCCCAACCCCCTCCAGCAGTCATTCCAGTGGAGAGTGAGCACAGAGCGACCCCCTACCCGGTCAGACCTTTGTGAAGATGGGCGATGGCACACATAGACAGCTGCCAACTGACTACATAGGATGTCTTGATAGTAGTTGAGTTTATCTCCCCTCTCAGTAGGTGAAAAAAAGCTCCCATTTTGGATCGGTAGCGAGGCTCTAACATGGTGGAGAGCCAGTAGTCATCCCTCTGCTGAATGGTGATAATACGGCTATCATTACGCAAGCAACTCAGCATGCATCTGGTCATTTGCTCAAGGGACTCAGATGGATTCCCTGTCTCCATCTCCACTGCATAATGCTACAGTTTATCGTGGTCATCTGCCTGGCCTTCCTCTGTGCCCTGTAGCTCCTCATGCTCCTCCTGCTCATCTCCTGTTACTTCTGCAGATAAATCACCCATTTCTGTATATATTGCTTGTGCATGAATGTCCTCCTCTGCCAGTTCAGCCCCCCCAAAGGATGCAGGGGGCCGTGAGATGCAGGCATCACGTCTCCTGTCCCTTGGCCAGACATAGTTATCTGCATCTGCTTCAGGACATGTAGGAGTGGAATGACGTTGTTCATCCTGTAATCCTGGCAACAGATAAATAAAGTGGCCTCTTCGAAGGCCCTGAGCAAACAGCACTTATTCAGCATGAGCTGCCACTGGCTAGTGTCAAAGTTACACAGGGGAGTGCTCCTGTCCGCCAGCATCGCCAAGAAACCTTTTACAGTCTTCCTCTGCTTATACAGTCGGTCCAACAAGTGGAGGGAGGAGTTCCAACAGATAAAAACGTTGCATATCAGGAGCTGTTGAGGAATTCCATTCTGCCTTTGCAGGTCTAGGATGGTATGTTTTGCAGTGTAAGAATGGCTGAAGTGCATGCACAGTTTCCTAGCCAATTTTCAGGATGTCTTGCAATTGGGTGGAAGACTTCAGGAACCACTTTACAACCAGATTAAAGATGTGCTCTATGCAGGGCGCAATGGGTCAGCCCTCCTTGACTCAGCGATGACACAATGTTCTTTCCGTTATCTGTAACCATGGTTCCAATCTTCAATTGGTGAGAAGACCGCCAGGATTCAATTTCCTGTTGAAGGAGGCAGAGCAGTTCCTCCCCAGTGTGACTCCGTTCGCACAGGCAAACCAGGTGAAGAACAGTGTGACACTGCTGTGCTCTGCATCGGTGGTATGCTGGAGGAACACTCCAAATTGAGCCTGCAGTGGAGGCTGAGAACAAGGCGGAGGATGGGAAGGCAGCGGAGTATATTGGTGAAGGACTCACAGCTTGATAACGAGAACATGGAGGTGCAGTGCCGTCATCTGGCCAAGTTGCTGGTGTGGCTGGGCTGGAACCACATTTACCTAGTGGGCTGTAAAGGACATATATTGTCCTTGACCATAGTTACAGCTCCACAAATCGGCGCTGCCGTGAACTTTAGCAGATACTGACAGGCTCAAGAACTGGCCCACCTTCTGTTCAACATACATGTGCAAGGCTAGCACAGCCTTTTTGAAGAAGTAATGATGGCTTAGGACTCTCCACTTTAGCCCAGCACAAGCTATCAGTTCTCTGAAATTCACAGAGTTAACCACATGGAAAGGGAGAGATTGGAGTACCAGCAACTTGGCCAGAAACATGTTCAGCTTCTGCGCCGTTGGATGTGAGCACACATAATGTTGTCTTTTTTCAATCGCTTGGGGATCAATTGCTAATTAAATGAGTAATTAGGAATAGAAGGAGGAGGAGCAGGAGCATCAGGATCAGTAGATGATGGGAAGGAAACACAGCCACACTGGTGAGTATGGCATTTTCCCCCCACTACACTGCATTGACTGTTTGCTGCCTCTGTGAATCCATGCACTGCTAGTTATTTCTGGACAGGTAGGCTACTGAGCAGCAGACAGTGTGCCCTGAACATGTTTGGCAACAGACCTCACACTGCTGCCATCCTGTTGACTCATGGCCATGCTACCACCCTGCTGGCTGAACCGCTTCTTCACGCACCAGCTGCCAATGTCATCCCCTGATGATATTGATGAAGCCCCCTCTTCACCCGGATATCATTTGTGATCAACATCATCATCCATTACTGTCTGCACTTCATTGAATTCATCCTCACTAGTCTCAGGGCCACATTTCTAACTGCTCACACCAGCTGCTCCCATGCGACTCTTATCATCGCTACTTGCCCACCTACCGGAGGAAGCAGCAGATCTCTCCACATTTTGGCTGGGCAGTAGCTGCTAACTGTCCTCCATAAGCTCATCCTCGCTGAAAAATGGAGCAGAGTCAACGGCATACAATACTTCCCAAGCAGAGGGAACAGAAAATGAAAGAGGCGGGTTCAGGACAGCTGGGGCACAGAGCTTGTTACGGGGCCATGCCAACTAAGTGTGATGTCAGAGGAACCCTCCTATTTCTGTCTGGGGGTGTCTGATGTTAGTTGAGATGATGTTGAAGTCAACCATTCAAGGACAGCTGGGTTGCTGGTAAAAACACTACTGCTGGATGACACTGGCAGCTCTGGGCTGTCGCTGTGACTGCTGGTACCACCCGCCATTCTTCTGCTGCTACTTCTGTCAGTTCCAGAAACATTTTGCCACTGTCTGTTCCCTTACAAGGTCCTGGCACCTGTCTGTCAGACATACTGTACTGCAACAGTAACTGTAAGTTTAAAATAGTTGTAGTGTCAGGCCGCAATTTCACCTCAGAATTAAGGATGAATGGGTGTACTTATGTAAAATAGAGTATGAAGAACCCAAAATTTATAGAATCAGGCGCAAATTCACCCTAATTACACAATTAAAGATTAAAGGATTGAATTATGTATGAAATGTGTACACCCCAAAATCTATAGTATCAGACTGCAGTTTTACCACAGAATCAAGGATGAATGGATGTACTTATATATTAAAGAATGTGAGCACCCTAAAATCTGTAGTATAAGGCTGCAGTTTCACCCCAATTACACAATTAAGGATTAACGGATTGAATTATGTGTAAAATACAGTGAACACCCTAAAATTTGTAGTATCAAGCCACAATTTCATCCTAATTACAAAATTAATGATTAACGGATTTACTTATTTATAAAAAGAGGTGAACACCCTAAAATCTGTAGTATCTAGTTGAAATTTCACATCAGAATCAAGGATGAATAGATCTACTTATATATAAAAGAATGTGAGCACTAGGGATGAGCGAACCGAATCGTAACGAACCAGATTCGTTACGAACTTTCCCAAAAGTTCGGTTCGTCACCGAACCGAATTTTGATAAAGTTCGTAACGAATCTGGTGAAAATAACGGCGACGCAAAATATACGCATATTTATTGAGCATGTACGATAATGTGTACGCGAATGCGTATGAATTCATAAAATGCGTACACATTAGCGAACATTCTCAACTATGCATATATTTAGGGTATGGAATATGCCATATTCCATACCCTAAATATACGCATATTTGAGAATGTTCACTAATGTGTACACGCATTCGCGTACGCATTAGTGTACATTCTAAAATATGCGTATATTTTGCGTCGCCGTTATTTAGAGCGAACAGAACCGCAACTAACCCGATTCATAACGAATCTGTTAAAAAAAAAAACGGCGACGCAAAACTACTTTTTTCACATACTAGACCAGGATACAAGGGATTATTACTCCTACAGTATAATACCTTGTATCCTGGTTTTCTGTGAAAAACAAGATGTGTGACGTCACCCCCACAGCCCCGGAAGTGCCTGAGCGCGCCGACATTTTGTCAGTGCGTCTTCAGACATCCGAGAGAAAGGAGCTCCATAGATAGAGAGGGAAAAGAGATAGATAGATAGATAGATAGATAGATAGATAGATAGATAGATAGATAGTCAAACAAGTAGATAGATACAGGGAGAGATAGAGAAGAAATAGAAAGGGTTAGTGAGAGAAGCAGGAGAGAGGAAGAGAAAGCTAGATATAGAAGTTAAGGTGATAGATAGGGAAAGAGGAAAGCAAGAGATAGGTAGAGATAGGGAGAGGAAGTCATATAAATAAAAAAAATTGTGACATCTAGGGAGAGATAGAGTGAGAAAAAAAAATAGTGAGAGAAAAGAGTCAGGACAGGTAGCATTCCTGTTCCGTGACCGTACACGCTCGTTGCTACTCAGCTGGGTGCCGTCAACCCCGTTTAGCCGCAACAAAAAAAGGTTAAAAAAAACTCCTAAAAAAAGTTATAAACAAAGTTTAAAAAAAAAAAGTTTAAAAAAGTTTAAAAAAAATTAAAAAAGTTATAAAAAAATAAATAAAGTTTAAAAAAGTATAAAAAAAACATAATTTAATTTCCCCCCACACAATAAAAATATGTCCAAGCGTCCTACTTCCAGCACTTCCCAGGCAAGGAGTGCAACACCAGGCGGTGAGGATAGGAGAAGTGGCAGCACCAGGCCCAGTGGCAGCCGGGGTAACAGGCGTGGCAGCAGGGTGCAGCTACCCCTGACGGCCACTGGTCAAGTAAGAACCACACAGCTAGCGGTTATAGATTGGCTTACCCAATCCTCCAGTTCCACCGCCCAAAGCTCCCAAACGAGGAGTCAAGCATCGGCTGGATCATCCGACACCACCCTTACATGGGACGGTCAGCGAGAGTCCTCTGCCCCGTCCCCTGTTATTAGAATGCCACTCTCCTTTGGGGCACCTTCTGCCAGGGAACTCTTTGCAAACCTTGATCTGCCCTTGGAGTCTCTACCACTTTTTAGTGATGAGGAGGAGGAGGAGGAGGAAGTCCACCAAAGTCAGCGGGTGGAACGTACTGAGACTCCAGAGGAGGTGTTGGCTATAAGCAGTCAACAGAGCCAGGGAGGGGCATCCAGTGCCACACCTGATATCCTGTCCCAGCCACCGGAGGAAAGTAGCAGTGGTCCTGACTTTGATGATG